>PVIU01019520.1:0-36154 GCA_004026605.1 Ondatra zibethicus
GGGCAATTGGTTCACACTTCCTGATCAGCTAGCTGCCTCTTGCAAGGATGAGAGGGAACCTGGGTGTAGTGGTACACACTGTAATCCTGGTATTCTGGAGGTAAAGGCTACTCTGGGCTACCCTGCAAGTTCCAGACCTTTTGTTGACATAGCAAGACTCTACCTAAAGAGGGAGAGGGTAGCCTGGAGCTGTAGATCAGTGGTGGAGTGCTTGCTTAGCATGAATGAAGCCCTGGGTTTGATTCACAGCACTCCAAAAATCTAGGCATTGTAGTGCTTGCCTATAATCCCAGCACTAAGGAGGTAGAGGCTCAAAGTTTAAGGTCACCATGGGCTACGTAGCAAATTTCAAGGCCAGCCTGGGCTACCCGAGAAACTGTCTTCAAAACAAAACAAAACAGGATGGGGAAAGAGTAGACGCATCTTCAGCCATATTTAGTCACAGTGACCTATATCAAGCACGTAATAGCTTTGAGTCTGTGTATAAGGACATCATCCTGGGGTTCCTACCTTCTTGGGATTAGGGAACTGAAATACTGTCACACTGTGGGGGCAGGTCCTGGTCCTGCTGTTTCTTGCCTGTCCTTGAGTTTGAAGGTCAGCCTTTGAAGTGGAGGCAATCCTTCCTTCAACAGCTGCTGCTGGTAGATTCTTGGGAGTTAGCTGGAGTTACCCCCCTCCTTCTCAGTCGGATGCTGCTGGTAGGTCCTCTGGAGTTAGCTGGAGTTTGCACCCGCCTCCTTCTGAGTTGTTTTAAAATTCTTGATTGGCACCTCTGTCCCCCAGGGACTCGCATAGCACACATAGATACTCAGTAAGTGCAATGGCCGAGTTTCCGGTTGAAGACGGGAGACACACAAGCAGAGGCACAGTGCTTGTGAACTATGTATGGAATTTGAGGATTTAAAAAAAATTTGTTTACTCATTTATTTATTTGCTTACTCATTTATTTTGTTTGTATGTGTATAGGTGCACATTGCTGTGGCATGGGTGTGGAGATCAGAGTGGATCAATTGTGGGAGTTGATTTTTTTTTTTTTTTTGGTTTTTTGACAGGATTTCTCAGTGTAACAGTCCTGACTGTCCTCAAACTCGCTTTGTAGACCAGACTGGCCTCGAACTCACAGAGATCTGCCTGCCTCTGCCTCCCAAGTGCTGGAATTAAAGGGGTGCGCCACCATTGTCCGGCTGGGATTGATTTTTTATTTCTACCAAGTGGGATACAGGTTCAAACTCAGGTGAATTAGGCTTGGTTGCAAGCACCTTTACCCTCAGAGCCATCTTGGTGGCCTGAGTATGAGTTTTTTGTTGTTATTGTGGTTTGTTTGTATTTTGTGATTTTTAAGATTTACTTGAGTGTGCCCACATGCATCTATGACACTGTGTAGAGGACCTCTCTCAGGACTCCACTCTCCCCACTGTGAGTCCTGAGGATTGAACTGAGCTCATTAGACTCCTACAGCAAATGCTTTAGCCACTGAGCCATCTCACTGGCCTTTTATCATTTCTGTGAGACAGGGTTTCTCAAAGCTCATGCTGTCCTGGATAACCTGGTGAACCTCCTGCCTTCCCCTCCTGTGTGTAGGATGGAGGTTGTGCTACCATGCCTGGTTCATACAGTGCTGGAGCTTAACACAGAATTTATGCATGGTAGACACTCTACCGACTGAGCTGTGTCACCAGCGCTGCTTTTTTGTCCACCCATCCCCCATCCCCACCCCCGCCGCCACGTTTCTTTTTTTTTTCAGACACTCTAGCCTTGAACTTTTGGAGGTTTTGGGATCATAGGTATGCACTGCTGTGCTGCCGTCTGGGGCCTCCTGAAGCCCTTACAGTAGCCTGAGGTATTGCTGGAAGGGAGGCAAATTCTCCACAGAGAGGAAAGATCTGGACTATAAAAGGGTGGCTGCAAAGAGCAGCCACCAGTGTGGGGAAGGAGTCTGGAGCCATGATTCCCTTGATAAAGATGACAGTTCAGTTGTGTACTTGGTATCAAATTTGTGCTGAACTTCATTTACCTGGGGGGTGTATTCCCCTTGCACCGCCATGAGGAGCAAAACCAGAGATGGAGCCCTGTGTGGCAGCTCATCTGGTCAGCAGGCCACAGGGCAAGTCATGAACTAGTAGGTGTCGGTATTGTTAGGGACGCTCTTGGGAGCCAGCCCCTTCATTCTGCACTGTTGGTGCCTCAAGACTGTTCTGGAGTGGATTATAGCACCCCCTGCTGGTTGGTCCTGGGCCTGGTCTGAGCCATCAGGAATGGGATGAGGGCCAGAGACGAGAATGAAAAGCCACAAAATGAAGCAAAGGAACAAACAGGGCCACAAGAAGTTTCACAGTCGTCCACCCTGGGAGTTTTGCCCGTTGTGGCCAGACTGAGGTGGGGGCGGGGGTAGAGTAGAGGTGGGGGTGGTTTGGCCACCAGATGGGTTCTGAGGAACTTGACATTCAACTCTAGCTTCTTTTATTAAGTGGGTCACCTTGAATGAGTCACCTCATTTCTCTGAGCTTTATTTATCTATTTAGGTTTCTTGGGACAGGATTGCTGTGTAGAAGCTGACCTGAAACTCCTGATGTAGCCCAGGTTGTCCTCCAAGTTGCAAAGATTGTCCTGCCTTTGTCTCTCAACTGTACCATGTCCAGCTCTTACTGTTTTTATGAGCTGTTACCTTTACTGTTATTGTTGTCATCGAGACAAGGTCTCACACTGTAGCCCCAAATGGCCTGGAACTCATGGAGATCCACCCGTCTCTGCCTGTGGAGCCCTGGGATTAAAGTCGTGCCCCACCAGCTCTAGTTAGAAGCAACGAAAAGTATTTAGAGCTTGGGATTGAAGCCAGGGCCTCACACGTGCCAGGCAAGCCCTAGTCATTGTGCTGCACTCCGCCCCAGCCCTCTGCACCTTTTGTTTTCAGACAGGTTCTCTCTAACTTCCTCAGGCAGCCGAGAATCTGGGGTTAAAGGTCTGAGCCACTAGGCCTATCCCTTTATAAGCGGTTTTGAAATACTATTATTATTGTTATGGGGCCCCACCTAAGACACCTGGGACCTAAGACATGCTGGGACCCAGCATCTTTTCACTCCAGAGCCAGCTCCAGCTCTCTCACACTGCTCCAGTAGGAGCAGGGACAGTGTCCCACGGGGTCCTCAGGAGCCCGCACCGGCCCCAGCACACTGGAGAGACGTGTGAGGACACCACATCTTCCATAGGTATAACAGCTAGGATGGGCACTCGAGACCAGTGGCTAGGAACTTTAATGCGTGGCACACTGTCATGAGCAAAGTGACTTTAAAACAACAGATTTGCCATCTCTGCTCCCATGAACCAAGGTCTGTCAGAAAGCCTGGGTTCTCTGCTCAAGCTTACTGGAGGAAGTGTAGGTGTCAGCTTGCTGAGCATTCACCTTGGGGTGACCCAGGGGAGGTTTCATTCAGTTCGTCGATGGCATCTGGCCTAAGAACTTGTTTCCTTGTTAGTTATAAACTAAGGGTCCTCTAGAGCCCTCCTCTGTCTTCGTATCAGGACTCTGTCCAGCTCATATTCCTGTGTCTGCATTTCCCATCTTCCCCTCTAGGCCCAGGGTTAAAGGTCTTCCTTTCTTTATAGTGTTGTGGGACTTAAATTAAAACCAGCAAAAAAATCCTTTCACTGGCTTTTGAATATCAGGAAGAAGGTGGGTCTTTCTAAGTGGGAGTCTTGTGTTTAAATGGTCTTAAGATCCTACCTTCTGGAGCTGGGCGGTGGTGGCGCATGCCTTTAATCCCAGCCCTTGGGAGGCAGAGGCAGGCGGATCTCTGTGAGTTCGAGGCCAGCTCTGGTCTACAGAGCTAGTTAGTTCCAGGACAGGCTCCAAAGCTACAGAGAAACTCTGTCTCGAAAAACCAAAAAGAAAAAAAAAAAAAAAGATTCTGCCTTCCATAGGACCTGCAAGCAGAACATGAGCATAAATAGATAAATAGTTAATGTGGAGCTTGGCGGCAAACAATAGTTTCAAATCCAGGCCCCTCCACCACTCAGCAGGCTGTGAGCTCGTCCTCAGCTTGTTAGACTCACCCTGTGTCAATGCACTGGCTAGGGCATGAATCCTGTTCATCCTGTAGGGCGAGAACAGTTCTACTTTTCCATATATTTTAGTTTGTGTGTTGGTAGTGTGGCCCTTTAAGGCCAGTGAGCTCCATGGCTCCTCCAGGATCTTGGCCTTTCCCTCTGGCAGGCTGTCCCAGACTTGGCTCACAGAAGAAATGTCAACAAGGAAAGGCCTTTTCACAAAAGTGAGTGTGTAATAAAACACGTATCCAATTCAAACATCAGTGCGATTGTGGGCATAGATGAGGTCTGCCTGAGGAGACTGGAGAATGCAGCTAGCACGGTGCCCCCCTCCTCCCTTGGGGTTGCTGGGAGAGGACACGTTAGACTCTAGCTTTCTGATGGGAGCACTGGGTCCCCTTTGTCCCACACTGTGGGCCTCTCTTGCTGGTGCCCTTAAAAGCCTTGGGAAATTATTTGTGGAGAAAGAAAGAGCGAGAGGAATTTTGGGTAATGGCAAAGTGGCCATCTAGATCTGCAAAAGTTCCTGCATGGGTGGTTTTATAGCTGATTGGAAAAACATGTTTCTTCCAAGTTAACTTAATCTTTTGTGTAGCATCTCGAGCCTTTTGTATTCCCAGGGTCTTACGGACATAACTGCTCCTGGGTGGTCACCCTGGTGATAGAAGGGGCAAAGAACTCACTCTTGCCAGCATGTCTCCAGGTCCATCCTGGACCATGTTAATGGTCTTCCTGGCTGGGGCACAGCTGGGGGTTGGGTTAGCAGACTGAGAGGCCAGGTCTGGCTTGGGGGTCTTTGGGGCCTAGACAGGAAAAGGAAACCGACGGTGCTGGAGCGCCGAGAGCCGAGGACTCCCAGCTTCCCTCCCAAGTGCAGTGCCCAGGCCCTGTTGTTCTTTGGCAGTTAGAGTTTATTTTGTTTTGAGACAGGGTTTCTCTTTGTAGCCCTGGCTATACTGGAACTTGCTATGTAGACCAGACTGGCCTCAGACTCAGAGATCCACTGCCTGCCTCTGCCTTCAGAGTGCTGGAATTAAAGGCGTTTGCTACCACACCTGGCTTGGCAGTTCTTTCCAAAGATGTCTCAGTCAAAGGTCCCTGCTCTGCTTTGAGACTCTCTGGTGCTGAGGATTCTTGGGGACAGACGATTGGCTGACCCACCATTGCACCCCAGCTCCTCTGGCCCAGACCCTGGAAACACAACAACCTGAGGCTTGCATCTGGCACTAACTGGTCTCAGTGCTTGGGCCGCAGTTCTCTTGGCTGCTGGGGTGTTATATATGAGTTTGGGGTAATGGTGCCCTGTACCTCCTGTTTCAGGATAAAATATAGGACTGGGAGCGTGTCCATGGACAAAAGGCCATCCTGCCAATAGAGTCCTATGATTTTGTGGTTCCCTACCCCTTCTTTCTTGAAACCCCAGAAGAGACTTGGCAGGGAAGGAAGGGCATTTTGGATCCCTGAGCATGGTCCTGGGGAATGGCTCTCCCTTAGCTGGCTGTGAGTTTGAGCCACAGGACTACTGATGTGTTGGCCCTTGCTGTGTGTGGCCAGCTGCATCTGTCTGCCTGGGAGCTGCTCCGATGCTGGATTAGTTACTTTTCTAGTTGCTGTTGTGTACAAGCTGATAAAACCAAGTGAGGGTCACGGTTTGAGGGGACAGTCTGTCGTGGTAGTCACGGAGGCAGCTGGTCACATGGCTCCCACACACCAGAAACAGATGAGTGTGGGTGCTCCTTCATTTTGCTTTCCCCTTTTTACTCCGTTTAGGACCCCAGCAAATGGGATGGTGCCACCACATTTAGGGTCAGATCTCAGTTAAACCTTTCTAGAAACACCCTCAGAGACATATGGAGGTGTTTCCAGTCAAACTGACGATGAAAATGAACCATCACATAGGTCTTGTCCTGCTCACACAGGCTGTGTGCAAGTGACACACAGGTGCACACTGAGGGAAGACATCTGGATCCCAGTCACAGGACATGTAACCAACCCTGTGCCATTTCTGGCTGCTCCTTACATTCATGATCCACACCAGGTAAGAGGTAGTGAGCAGAGTGCTAGGTGAGTTTCCCTGTGTGGGAGAATTAAGGGAAGTCTCTCCATTCTTGCCTTCCTAAAGGGAAGAATTCAGTCGAGAGCTGCAGACCGTCTAAGGAGAGAGCCTGGAGTGGGCTGCTCCACGGTCGGGCAGCACAGGGGGCTCTGTGTGGTGAGTCTGCGGATTAGAAAGGCTTTATGAATATTTATTGGGTGGGTAGCATATTCATGAGGTAAAGTGACTCCTTTCCCCTCTCAAATCAGGTGGACTGGATCGCCCCTTTAGAGTATTTCTTCCCATGATCCTCCAGGAACGCTCACAGGAGGTCAAACCCACAATGATACCAGGGTCATGAGGACGAGGACTGTTCACTAGAGCACACGTGTGGGCCAATGTCCGGGGACAGCTCGTCTGCAGCCGCAAGGGTGTTTAGCCACAAAGGGGCATTCTGACCGCTGGCAGACACAGCTAATAAGGTGCAGCTGTGGTTCTCTTGGTTAACTCGTACCCAGCTCCTCTCTGAGGCTTCTGCAAGCCTGTGACCATTGCTGTTGGTGGCAAGTCATTCCATTGTTTTTAAAAAGAAGCTCTATTGTGAATGCAGTAAATTGTGAGTTGGCACAAACAGGAGCAGGTTCTGTGCTGCTGTGGGACCTTCTGCCCTAACTGAGGGCTCCACGGCCGGCCAAGCCTGTGCTTTCTGCAAACACTGAATTGCCCAGGTGCTTGAGAACCTGTGATGTGTGGTTCCAAAACAGGAATGGCAGCGTAATGTACAGGGCCCACAAAACTGCTGCTGAGGCTTAAGGTTCAAGTTGGGAGTGGTAGCGCGCACCCATAATCTAGCCATGGAGAGATGGAGTTAGAAGGCCAGGTTCAAGACCAGCCTGTCTCAAAAAGGGGGGAAATGCAGCACTGCCAGGTGACCTCTATCAAGGTGCAGAGGGATAAGCCAAACCATGGCAGGGTCACCTTTGACCTTCAGCCCAGCACCCTGGTGCAGACGTTTCAGGGGTGGGACGGTGGCCCTGTCAGTGACGTGCTGGTGGCGCCAGCCTGAGGCCAGGCTTGGAGCCTCGGCGCTGTGTAAAGCGTTGGGTGTAGCAGAGCATCCGTGAGCCTAGCCCTGGAGAGGGAGGATTCCTGGAGCTTGCTGGTGCCCAAGGCTCGGTGAGAGACCTGTCTCAGAACAACACTGTGGAGTGCCGACCACTTCTGTGTGCTGATGGATACATTGTAATGCGCCCACACTTCAGACTGTGGAAGAAGGGTCAGAAAGATTTTAAGAGCCAAAAGATCAGGGAATTTTCTGTGAGACTTTTTTTTTTTTTTATCAAAGTCTAACCAGCATGACTGACTGAACATGAACTGAGCAGACAGTGACCATAGACACCACAAAGTGATGGGGGGAGCAGACTGTAACCATAGACATGCCAAAGTGATGGGGGAAATCCATGAGGCCTCAACTCTATACAAAGAGCTACAAGCAACCAAGGAATGGTAAGAGCAGGAGAAACAGTCTTTTCCAGAAAGAATATGCCAATGGACTATCTGATTCTAAGTGGTTACCCCTGAAAACATACATCCAGGTAGCATTTTACAGACTGAGAGGGTTATATTTAAGAGTGTATATGTATATGCATAAATGCATGTAACAACAATTAATGAAAAAAGGGGCCATGAATTTGAAATAGCAAGAAGGGGCATATGAGAGGCTTTGGAGGAGGAAAGAGAAGGGGCAAAATTATATAGTTAAATTATGATCTCAAAAACAAAAATGGAGAAAATATTACTGATTTTTATTAAGGATGTTTGGCATGCGAAAAAAATTCAGTTCTCTGAATTTTTAGCACACATGACTGAATGATATTTCTTTGCACTGCTCATCATGGCTTGCTCAGCCTGCTTTCTCGTAGCACCCAGAACCACCCACAGTGGGCTAGACTCTCCCATATCAATCAAGAAAATGTCTTGCTGATAGGTGGGGACATTTTCTCAATTGAGGGTCTGTTGCATGGAGAGCGGGGGATGGGGGCTTGTTGTCCCAGCCGCCTGGCTAGCTTACACCTGAAATAACCACACAGAAACTGTATTAATTAAAACACTGCTTGGCCATTAGCTCTAACTTCTTATTGGCTAATTCTTACATCTTAATTTAACCCATTTCCATTAATCTGTGTATCGCCATGTGACTGTGGCTTACCGGCAAGATTCTAACCAGTGTCTTGTCTCAGGCAGGAGATCCATGGCATCTGCCACTCTGCCCTTTTTCCCAGCATTCAGTTCTGTCTTCTCCGCCTACCTAAATTCTGCCCTATCAGGCCAAGCAGTTTCTTTATTGATTAACCAATGAAAGCAACACATAAACAGAAGGACCTCCTACACCATTTCCCCTTTTCTGTTTAAAAAGGAAAGGAAGGCTTTAACTTTAATATAGTAAAATTACATATAACTAAACAGGTATCAAATAAGAATTAGTTATAATACTTATATTTACTTTATCTTTTATCATAACTAAGGAGAACTATAACTATAAATTCTTCAACTCCATCAAAGACCCCAGAAGGACATAATATTACCTAAGTAAACAGGAAGTGCATTGTAAGCAACTTCCAAAACTCTAGAATTGACAGAGACATCTCACTACCTGGACAGTCACCCAAAGTTCTTCTGTACTGTTGGGGCATCCGTCTTCAGCCTTCAGGCCCATAGTATCCAGTAGACTTTTTCATGAAGCTGGAAATTTTAAAGACAGTTCAGTCACTTTCTTCTGTGTTCTGCAGAATGTCTCACAGACTCTTTCATGAAGCAGGAACCCCAAAGGACCATCTTACCTTTAGGCAAGTTCAGCAGTCATCTCTCTGTGGCTACTGCATGTCCAGTGAAATAGTCCAGGCAAGAGCAGTTTCTTGCCCAAATGGGTAACAAACTCCATAAGGAGCCTCTTTGATGCCCATCTTCCTCTTGAAGTAGCTGGTGCTGCCAGGAGCAGATGCATCTCATTGTCATGAAAAGCCCTAAGTTATTAAAACATTTTAAATGCCATATTCTGTAGTCTTTAAAAGATATGAAGAATGCCTATCTAACTGAAATTTATCTCTATATATCTAGAAAATCTAACTAACGTGACTACAAGCTTGACTATTATCGATGATTATCCATTAACAACCTATATTTCCTAATTATACATTGCATTTTAAAATGAACTACACAATCACAATACCTTAACTTAATCAAGAGCAGAAATATACATATAACAAGATTGACCTTAAATTTATATCAATAAAGCAAGATCCATACCAATGCAAATTATTCATATCTATATCAAGGTTCCCTCTTTCCAAATGACTCTAGCTTGTGTAAAGCTGACATAAAACTAACCAGCACAATACCCAACATCAACGCACACACAAACGCATAGAAAGGATTCCCAGAATCTCTGTGGAAAAGGACAGTCCCAGTACTGGATGACAATTATATCCAAAGAGAAAAAGATTAGGGGTTGCTAAGGAAACAGTTTGCATAGTTTGGCATAAATGGATCACTGGTAAGATGAATAAGAGTCCGTTCTTCCAGATGGCAGACAGGAAGGGGTGCTTGTTCCTGGGTAAAGTGAGTCAATAGAGATGAGAGAAGCACAAGGAACAGGGCCTCCAGGACTCCCTCTCTTTTTACTGGGAACCTACACCCTACTTTCTGAGACAGGGTCTTGTGTGCCCGTGTGGCCCTAGGCTCACCATGTAGCTTCTGGTCTCCCCTGGGTTACCAGTCATGCCATCATGTTCATGTGTTGCCTGGGATCAAATCTAGGTATTAGTGTGTGGAACCCTTTCTAATCGATTCACCCAGTCCTGTCGAAAGGCAAACAGAGGCCTCTGATCTGACCAGGTGGAAGCAGACAGGCAGCTGTGCATGGGAAGGGATAAACAATGTCTCCAGAACTGTCAGGCCTTCTGGAGGCAGAGCCGTGTCCTCACCCTGAGCTCTTCTGTGGGGCTCTTTACAAATTGAGGTACAGGCTAGGTGTGGGCACATATCTGTGATCTCTGCACTAGGGAGGTTGAGGCAGGAGGATTACTACAAATTTGTGGTCAGCCTAGGCCACAAATATAGGTCAGTATAGTAAGAGCCTGTCTCAAAAACCTGATCTATAACTCATGTGGCATAAATCACACCACTGTGAAGCATACAGTTCACGGGTTTCCATGCGTGCACAGGCCACCACTGTGTAACTGAGGTTCCTTCACACTGCATTTTCTGCCATCCCAAACCTCCCACCACCACCTCAGTCACTGACTGCTCACCCTCTGCACCTCTGTCCTGTACATGGTAGTGTCAGGTGTCTGACTGCTTTCTCTGAGCTCCGTGTCACATTTGTGATGATCCAAGCTGTACGTGGGTCAGTCCTAGGTTCTTGGTGGCTGAATTCTATTCCACAGCGTGAGTGTACTAAGTGAGCATTAGCTTGTTGCAGAGTTTTGGGAACAGAATTGTTGACTCCTAATGAGGTGGTGGGAGTTCCCCAGGTAGGCCTGGCTTTAGGAAAGGATATAGGCAGATGTTAGAAAAAACAGAATTTGATAAATCTCAATAAGTAAAGAAAAGGAGAAAGAAGTCAGTAGCTCTTTTATGCAGCATGCAGGGAGGTGGGGCATATTTATGGGGGAGTCTATTTTTCCCTTTGTGTGTGTTCACATTTGTGTGTATGTCATGACACCTGTGCTGTCATGGTGCATGCATGGGGCTCAGAAGACATCCTCAGGTGTCGGTCCCCTGTGCTACTTGTGGCCTAAGACCTCTGGAGCTTCACAGTCATAAGAAAGCTCGGTCCAGCGTTCCTGTGTTCTGGGGACTTAAATCTAGACCCTCATGCCAGGGCATATGCATTACTCAGGGGGCCTTCCCTGCAGCACCTCCGTCTTTGGATTTCCATTGGCTTGTCTAGCTCTTGTGGACTTTGCAGGGTTGTTGATTCTGTTTTTCTTTCTCATACTTCACTTAGCTGCCTTTTCTTGTATTAGTGGAGGGTTGGTTTTTGTTTTTTGTTTTTCTGAAACAGGGTGTCATATTGCAGCCCTGGCTGGCCTGGAGCTTGCTGTGTGACCAGGCCTTGAAATCACAGCAGTTCACCTGCTGCTGTCTCCAAGTGCTGGGACGAATAGTATGTGCTATCGTGCCTGGATAACGGAATCATTTATGAACATATCCTCTTTTGGCAATTTTGTTTATTTGAGACAAGGTCTCAGGTACCTCAGGCTAGCCACAAACTTGATAAGTAGCAGAGGAAGGCTGTCATCCTCCTGCCTCCACTCCAATTTCTATTGGCTTTTCTCTTTTCTAGTTTAGTAGTTCTCAACTGTGGGTTGTGGCCCCTTTGGGAATCCAATGATCCTTTCATAAGGGTCATGTTTCAGATATTCTGCATATCAGGTATTTACATAACAGTAGCAAAATTACAATTATGAAGTAGGAATTAAATTTTTTTCAGGACTGGAGAAATGGCTCAGCGATTAAGATTGCTCTTCCAGAGGATCTGAGTTCAGTTCCCAGCACCTACATAACAGCTCACAACTGTCTGTAACTCTAGCATCCAACACCCTCACACAGACATACATATAGGCAAAACACCAATAAAATAAAAATAAATTTTAAAAAAGAGCTGGAGAGATGGCTCAGTGGTTAAGAAGCTGGCTGTTCTTGCAAAGTACCCAGGTTCAATTCCCAGCACCCACATGGCAGCTTGCAACTCCAATTCCAGAGACTCTGACATCCTAGCACAGACACACAAGCAGGCAAAGCACCAATGCACATAAAAATAAATAAAGATCTTTAAAAAAGAATTTTTTAAATTAATGCTCATATAGGTTCTTTTTTTAAAAGACTTATTTTATTTATGTATACTTTGTTTGCAGGTACATCTGCACCCAGAAGACAGCTTCAGATGTTTGTGAGCTGCCATGTGGGTGCTGGGAACTGAACTCAGGATCTCTGGAAGAGCAGTGAGTGCTCTTAACCACTGACCATCTCTCCAGCCCCATGAAAATAATGTTATGATGGGGTCAGCACAGCATGGGGAACTGTGTTAAAGGGTCGCAGCATAGAAGGTTGAGAACCACTGCTCTAGCCCGCCCCTTTTGTCTCCCTGTAGCTGCTCTCACAGACCTCACCAGCCGACTGACCTGGCGTTTGCTCATCGTGGGTCTCGCGGTTCTGCTCTGAGAATAAGGAATAAAAAGCAGTGACGTTCTGATGTGTGAGTGACCCACGAGAACATGACGCTCAGTCACAGCAGCCATCGCAACGGCCACCTCTTGCTTGTTCCGTTTATGGGAAATGTCCTGAACAGAGGACTCTGTGGAAGCAGTGGGCCACTCGTGTCCTCTCACAGGGAAGGGAGGATGGCAGAGGTGCTGATTAAGAGTCAGTCACAAGACTCCTTTTTAAAAGAAAACTGTTAAAATTCCATCCATCTCTACAGTGTATCCTGGTCACACCGTCTCCCATTCTCTCAGCTCCACCACAGCGCATCTCCCATTTCTTAACTTTAGGTCTCTTACTAAATCCAATTAGTGCTGCCCATATGCACATGTATATTGGGTCATATACAGGGCCATAGGGAAGCTACCAGTGTCCCTCCTCAAAGAAGAGTGACATGTCCCCCAGAAGCCATCAACTGTCATTGGCTCCTCAGCTAGGAGTTAGGTATTAGGAGCCTTCCTTACTCCATGTTGGAAATTTTAACATTTTTGATCTTTTGTGGGTCTCTGCAGGTGATCACAGAGGCTGTGAGTTCATATATGTAACAGCCATGTCGTGTCCAGAAGATGGCATTTCACAGCACCCTCCCCATGCTCCAGCACCTGTGTCCTTTCCACCCCCTCTTCTGAGATGGTCCCTGAGCCTCCTGGGGTGGGTTGGAAGGCTTGGAAGTCTGCTGCAGTGTCAGACAGCAGTGAATGTTCTATGAGTAAATAAAGCACCATTGAATTCTACACTTTAATTATGTGCGTGTGGTGTATGTGTGTTCTGTGTGTACACTTATACATGCCCCTCCGTGTGTGTATAGCACAGAGGATGACTTTGGGTGTCAGTTCCCACCTTCCACCATGTGTTTGATCAGGCCTCTTGTCTCCGGCTGCTGTTTCTGGGGATCTTCCTGTCTCCTCCAGCCTCCATCTCACCATAGGGCACCTGCATTTCAGTGTGCTGCCATGCCCCCGTTATGTTGGGTTGGGGGTCTGAATGCCGGCCTCATACTTGAGCAGCTGGTACTTCATCCTCTGATCATTGCCCTGGCCTCATTTCTGTATTTTAAACATGAATTGAGGCCAGCAGTATGATGTCAGTGTCCTATAAATTTGCTTTATATTTAGGATCCTTTGTCTTCACCATGAAACCTATTCTTAGGGGATGAAGAGATAGCTCAGCAGTTAAAAGCACTGGCTGTTCTTTTGGAGGTCCTGAGTTCAATTCCCAGCACACACGTGATCTTTTAGCATTAACCCCTGTATCTGACTCTGGGTCTTTATTATTAAGACCAATTAGAATTCAGCTACACCAAAGCCTATGTCCAGTTCCGCTAAAGCAGGAAAACACCAGTTTCCCGCTTAGCTCTATAATGTATACATTCGATACTTCTAGGCTGCCCTCTGAACTCTTTATGTAGTTCTAGCTGTCCTGGAGCACACTATGTAGACCAGGATGGCCCCGACTCACAGAGACCCACCTGCCTCTGCCTTCCGGGTACTGGGATCAAATGCATGTGCCACCACGCCCAGCTATGCTCTGTACTCTTAAGGCTTAACCCTTCTGTAATATCAAGTGGATATCAAAGATATTCATCAGGGCCTCTTCTTGCAAGCTGAGCAAGCCATGTGGAACAAGCCAGTAAGCAGCTCCCTTCCGTGGCCTCTGCATCAGCTCCTGCCTCCAGGATCCTGCCCTGTTTTAGTGCCTGTCTTGACTTCCTTTGATGATGAACCACCATATAGCGTAAACCAAGTAAAGCCTTTCCTTCCCATGTTACTTTGGTCATGATGTTCCTTTTTTTTTTTATTTTTTTTGAGACAGGGTTTCTCTATAGGTTTGGAGCCTGTCCTGGAACTAGCTCTTGTAGACCAGGCTGGCCTCGAACTCACAGAGATCTGCCTGCCTCTGCCTCCTGAGTGCTGGGATTAAAGGCGTGCGCCACCACCGCCCAGCCGGTCATGGTGTTTCATCAGAGCAATGGTAAGCCAAACTATTGTGTGTATGTGTATACTGAGTGTATACTCTCTCTCTCCTTCTATCTATCTATCTATCTATCTATCTATCTATCTATCTATCTATCTATCTATCTATCTATCATCTCCCTCTCTCATTCTCTCTCTTTCTGAGATACGGTCCTTGTAGCTCAAGCTGGCCTCAAGTTCACTGTCATCAGAAGATGGCCTTGACTTGGTCCTCCTGTCTCCACCTCCTGAGTGCTGGGATTGATGTCTGGCTCCTCGTTGGCTCTGGGGATTGAACTCAGGACCTCCTGTTTGCAGAGCAAGTTCTTTATGGATAGAACCATCTCTCCGTGCCTGGGCTACTGTTCTTAATACTGATTTTGATGCAGCCTTGTTCTCTGCTGGACTTGATGCTTAATTATTCTTTCATGCTAAAATTTTTGGATTTTTTGGTAAATGAGTTCAAGGTAATGCATCAAATTAATGTATCCAAAATATTAAAAAAAACTCAGTTGAGCTGGTTGTAATTTTTTTTTAGCTTTTTAATGAGGAAATTATTTTGCTCTTTTTGGAATCATTTCTAGCTCCTTTCTCTCCCCTTTTCTTGTTTTGAATACCATTCCAGAGTGGCTATGAGGTCAGAAGGAGGAGTGATTTAAAGACCCTCTAGGGCAGTGGTTCTCAGCCTTCCCAAAGCTGTGATCCTTATGTTATGGTGATTCCCAACCATAAAATTCTTTTCACTGCTACTTCACAACTAATTTTGCTACAGTTATGAATTGTAATGTAAATAAATATTTGTGTTTTCTGATGGTCTTAGGCACCTCCTGTGGAGGTTTGTTCGGCCCTGAAGGGGTCATGACCCACACGCAGGTTGAGAACTGCTATGTTCTTAACAGCCTTAGCTGCTCTTGCAGAGGATTTGAGTTTGGTTCCCAGTACCCACATTGGGTGGCTCATCACTGCTTGTAACTGCAGCTCCAGGAGGTCTGCTGCCTTCTTCTGGCATCCATGGGCACTGTACTCATACATTGGCATGGTGGCACATTCCTTTTATCCTAGCACTTGGGAAGCAGAGGCAGGTGGATGACTGCGAGTTCAAGTACTGCTGGCCTATAGTGAGTTCCAGGCCATCCAGGTTATATAGTGAGACCCTGCCTCAAACACAAATTTAAAAACAAAAATAATCTTTTAAAAGTTTAAACATATCTTTTAAACATTCTTTTAAAACATTTCTTTATTTGTGTGCATGTATAGCTGTCCATGGACAATTCTCTTCTTCTACCACCTGGGTGCCTCTGCTCACTGAGCAGTCTCCCCAGCCCCGTACCATTTCCAAAGCTTAGAACAGACAGTTTGGGGGGGGACATTTTCCTGACCGACAGGCTCATGTGGATTGACTTTATAAAAATCATCTTGTTTTTGTGTATATGTGTGTGACAGTGCTCAAGGAGCCAAGAAGAAGGCATTGGATCCCTTGGAACTGGAGTTAGAGGTGGTTTCAGGCACCCAGACTCAGGTCCTCTGGAAGGCAGCAAGCACTCCTAACTACTGAGCTCTCTCTAGCTCCGCGTGGACTTCCTGTGTAAACCATGCAGACCTTGAACTCGCAGAGCTCCTCCGCAGTGCCGGGACTGAGGCCAGCACCACCGCGCTGAGCTTAGGTGACTCTAGAGGGAGGGGCAAGAGTACCTCTGCTTCCTTGGGCTTGAAGCCTCCAGCTGGAGCGGCATCCTATTGGGTGGTTTAGAGCATCTTCTCTACTCTGGGTCACAGGTGCTCACATCCTGTTCTCTGACTCTGACCAGGAATCAGAGTCCTGCTGCTCCCATTCCTTGGTTTACAAGCTGCTGATAGCTCCCTGACACCCCTGTAGCTGAACTGCATATAACCATCAGAGCTGGCTTTGTTGGTCTTTTGAAGGAATCACTCCCTCTCAACTGCGTTAGATTCTGAACATGGACTCACGCAACTGCAGTCTGCGAAGCATTGATATTGAATCTGCTTGAACAAGGGGACTACTTCCTACTGGTAAGTATGGTGCATATGAGTGTGTTAGCATATACTGGTCTATATAAGTGTGCGTAAAGGCCAGAGGTTGGCTAAGTGTCTTCCTCAGTCACTCTCTACCTTATTTTTCAGACAGAGTCTCTCTCACTGAACCTGGAGCTCACCGTCTGAACAAGACTAGCTGGCCAGCAAGCCCCAGGGATCCTCTTGTCTCCATGTCCTTAGCCTAGGATTACGGCACACGCTACCACAGCACTCAGCCTGGGATTACAGCACACACTACCACAGCACTATGTAGTCCTGGGATGAACTCTGTCAGGTTTCTGAGGATGTGCCTTTACCTGCTGAGCCATGATACAGTGGGATGAGTGGACTGCATAGCCCTGGGAGGCAGACAGGCCTAGTTCAGTGACATCTGGGCTCCAGGCTGGTTTCCTGAAGTGCGGGAACTATGAGGGACATACTAGAAGGAATCACTGGGCTATTGTAAGTTTTAGGAAAAGGTCAAGCAAACCATCCTGAGCAGGTCCAGGTCACGGAGGTCTCTGGTGGAACTTAGGACAAGATGCAGATACTCTCTCAGAGCAACCCATGCCTCCCTCCTCCACCTAGAGCACTGTTTTTCAGCCTATGGGCCACGACCCTTGGGGGGGGGTGAAAGGACCCTTTCACAGGGGTCACATATCAGATATTTGCATTATGATTCCTAACAGTAACAAAATTACAGTTGCGAAGTAGCCATAAAATAACTTTATGGTTGGGGTCAGCACCACATGAGGTGTGTGTTAAAGGGTTGCATCATTAGCAAGGCTGAGAACCACTGCTCTAGGGCCCAGCAAGACGGGCTTCACCTCCCTTGGCTCTGGAGACACTTTTCCAGATACCTGTTGTGCACCATGGTTGGTTGAGTTTGGTACCGACTCTCCTACTTTTCTTTGTCCCATTTCTGGTGGAACGTACTTTGTCCTTTGTTCCAGAATCTGGAGCCTCCCATCGCTGTGCAAGGGCCCGGCAGCAGAATGCTAGCCCTAGCCTACCCAGAGCCCTGCCAACCTTATTCTGCAGTTGAAAACTTAAGGTCTAGTGGCCCAAGCCCCACATATTTATGTCACATGTCATTTGAAAAGGAACCTTCTGCCCGAGCCCTGGTAGCATCCTAGAAAAGGAAGCTCCCTAACCAGTCTCGAGGCCATGGATCCCCTCCAGGAAGTTCATACCTTCTGAGACCCCCAGGGTGGCAGGGGAAGCCTGTGCCAGGCAGCCTTGCATCCTCCTGGTCACTGCCATCCCAAGGCTCAGGCTTTGGAAACGGCTTCTGTTGGGTGAATGAAGCAATATCTTGTGTTGGTGTGGAGCTCCTTCCCGGAGGTGTGTGCCTTGCCTGGCCACCATCCAGTGAAGTTGTAGAATGAATTCCTTGGGGCAGCTGGGAATCCCTCAGCCCCAGTGACATTGGGTTGGGGCTGGTCCCTTTCCGCTTTTGGCAGCAAGTGCTGTTTTTCCTCTTGGGTTCCTGGCATTCTGTACTGGTGGTCGCCTTCCAGCCAAGAACCTTGACCTCGCCCAGGAACTAGGATTGGGGTAGGAGGTGAAGACGTCTTTGGTCGCCTTGTGTTGACTTGGGCAAAATCTCAAACTGTAGGAAAAGACAAATAAAAAAAAAAAAAGGTTGTGCTGTGATGCCTAGAAGGAAGGCCCTACCATTTCCTGGAAGGGGCCGGGGTCTCTTTGGTAGCCCCTGGCCCTGATTAAAAGGACAGTCACTATCCATCACCATCTCCCCACTTCGTAAGCATAGCGGGCATGGGCTGTGGTTCCCTCATACCATGGGACAGTGTAGGCACCAAGCACTCAACTACCCACAGAGATGCTCCAAAACTAAGCAAGTGTCTGCCAAGGGCTCCTTGCCAACGGGGAAGACCACAGTATCATGCTCTGCCAAAGGAAGAGCTGAGGGCCAGCACCTGAGGCTGTGGGAGCAGAGACTATGCCAGAGCCAGTGCAGGGCGAGGGAAAACTTAGGTCATGCTGGAATCGAATACTGGGGGACCCAGGCTGCGAAAGCGCTGCTGACATTCACATGGTTCTACAGCATCTGAAGGACTTCTCCACTTACCTGAGGATGTCGGGCCTCATGGGCACAGACCCCAAGAGGCCTTCACACAGCCTCTGCAGATAGCTTCCTTCAGTTAAGCTGGATTCCTTTCTTTCTTGATTGATTGAGACAGGGTCTCATTAGCCCAGGCTGTCCTTAAACTATGTAGCCAAAGGTGACCTGGGTTTCTGGTCTTTACCTGCTGAGTCTTCTCACTGGCTGTTTTTATTTTTAAATCACTGGTTCAATTTCCTTAGTAGTTCTGTCTGTTTAAATTGTTTATTTCATTTCTGGTCTTGGTTATTTGAGTCTTCTCTTATTAGTCAGTATGACTAAAAGTTTGTTTTGTGGATTTTGCTCATTTTTTATTTGATATCCCATCTTATTTCTGCTCAAGTCTGAATTTACTTCTCCTAGCTCTAGATTTGGTTTTCCTTTTCTGACAATTGAAGGCATAAAATTTAGTTGTTAGCTTCAAGTCCTTTGTGTGTGCATATGTTGAGTGTGGGGGCCTAAGGTCAGCCTCAGGCCTCCCTCCCTCCTTGCCTCCCTCCCTCCAGTAGAGGGTCTGTCACCCAGCTCACTGACTAGCTGAGGCTGGCTGGCCAGCTAGGGAGCCCCAGTGACCTGCCTGTCTGTACTTCCCCAGTGCTGAGGCTACAAGCCTGTGCCACCATGCCTGGGTTTGGCTGGTTTTTACGTTGGTCCTGGGATCAGCTCAGTCCTCTGCTTTGCCCATGAGCCTTTCTTTTCCACTTTGTGCCTCAGCATCGGCCATCCCAGCAGATTCTCCCAGGTCAGCTGCTCAATTCTTCCATCAAATATTTCCATCTAGTTACTATAGTTTTAATTCTAGACATTTTGTTGTTATTTTCATTTTCCTGATTGTGTGTAGTTTAACCTTGATTTTCAGCTTATTGTACATACAAGGACAGCATTTAAATGCTCTTGGAAGAAACTGAGAGGCTCTGTTTCTGGCAGGTTGGTTTCTGGGGCTCTGGTGTTCCTTTGTGGAGACACCCTCCTTTCATGGATAGGAGTATTTGCATTCTTTGCCCATGTTTTAAACATAAAGAAGGACTTAGGTGCTCAGCTTGTTGGGCCCTTCAGACCTTTTCTCTAATTCTAGGTGTTCTCAGCTGTGAGAAGCTGGTGGCGCTGTGGCCCACTACCCTCGCCAGCTAGAGTTCTGCCTCCAGCCAGATATCCAAACTGCATCAGCATTCAGAGCGCAGAGTAGGGTGAGACAGAAAACAGTCCCGCAGCGGCCCAGATGAGGGGAGGCACACAGCCCCGCAGCCCAGATGAGGGGAGGCAGACAGCCCCGCAGCCCAGATGAGGGGAGGCACAATGCAAACAAGCTCTGCCCTTTCCCGTCCACTTCCAGGGGAAGCTGGGCCAGGCAGCTGCCTTGAAGTCTGCACAACTTGAGTGTGGGGTACTAAGAGCCTCATGGAACTCCTCATTCCACACCCTGAGTCACACACCAGGTCTTCAGTCCACACCAAGTCACATTTTCCATTTCACTAACTTTCTCCTTGGCTGTTTTACACTTTAACTTGAGCTTCACACACCCGACTCTTACATTACGTCTAGAAATTTCTTTTGACATGCTGTTTATCTTTGAATGTCTTCTTTCATGCCTTTAAGAATCCTAGGCACGCCTTTAATCCTAGCACTAGGGAGGCAGAGGCAGGCGGACCTCTGTGAGTTCGCACAGCCTGGTCTACAGACTGAGTTCCAGGACAGCCAGGGCTACACAGAGAAACCCTGTCTCAACAAACAAAACAAAAAAGATCCAGGATTCAGGATGTGACGATCCCAGGCGTATCCACTGCTGTTAACTGCAGCTGTGACTTCTAGGTTGGATCAAGAAGCAAATGTGCTGTCAGCTGCCACTCTGTGTCAGGGTCGCAGGTACAGTGTCACCTCAGAGCTACTAATACAGGTTCTGCAGGCACAGGTTCAAGGGTCCTTAGGGGCCTTGAGAAACTTGGCGGCAACAGGCTCCAGGCCTTTGCATCTGCGGCTTTCTTTAGCGTGTGCTCATGTGGAAAGTAAGGTTACTCTCAGGCAGTTCACTCCTTCCCCAGACAGGATCTCTCAGTGGCCCAGAGTTAGCCCAGTTGGGCTTTAGCAGGCCTAAGCTGGCTGGCTAGTGAACCCCAGGGATTCCTGTCTCTGCCTTCTCAGCCCTAGTGCAACAAGCACGGCCTCACACCCGGTGCTAGTGTGACAAGCACGGCCTCACACCCATATTTCCCCTCCCAGTTCTGGGGATTAGCCCATGCTTGTAGGGCAGCACTTCATCAGCCAAGCTGTCTCTCCCAATGGTTCTTGTTTGCTTTCTTTCTTTCTTTCTTTCTTTCTTTCTTTCTTTCTTTCTTTCTTTCTTTCTTTCTTTCTTTCTTTTTTGGTTTTTCGAGACAGGGTTTCTCTGTGGCTTTGGGGCCTGTCCTGGAACTAGCTCTTGTAGACCAGGCTGGCCTCAAACTCACAGAGATCTGCCTGCCTCTGCCTCCCGAGTGCTGGGATTAAAGGCATTCACCACCACCTGGCTCTGTTTGCTTTCTTTCTAAGAAACTGTATTAATTTTTATTTTCATGTGTGAGTGTTTTTCCTTTATGTCTGTCTGTGTACCATGTGTGTACCTGGTGCCTGGAAGTCAGGGTATCAGTTCCCCTGGGACTGGACTTATAGGCAGTTGTGAGCCATCATGTGGGTGCTGGGAATCGAACCTAGGTTCTCTGTAAGAGCAGCCAGTGATCTTAACCACTGTGGGTGCCATCTCTCCAGCACCCACACATCTGATTTTCTTAAGACAGAGCCTTGATATACAGTTCAGGCTGATCTCAAGATAGCTTTCCTCCTGTTTCTGCCAACAGCTCCTTCTTCATAGTACTGCTCTGCACATGGCTTTGTTAGGACTCTGTGCTCACTGTAGAGCTGAGCACCTGTCATCCCGGTAGGAGCACAGAGAATGGCGTTGGTTTTCCATTTGGGATGAAGCCCGGATGAGAACTTACCACCACACTGCAGAGGAAAGGCCAAGGGCACAGAGTCATGGGCACAAAGCAGATTGCAGCTCCATGGGGTCACAGGTATCCTGGACACACAGTCTGAGGAATGGGGCAGGCAGGGTCCACCTGAAATCAGTGCCGGCCCATCACCATGCCGTCCCATCACCATGCCGGCCCATCACCACGCCAGCCCATCACTGAGCCTGCCCACTGCACAGGCTAGATCAGGCTTCTTTCGCCCTATGGCTTCTCTGCTGAGTGGCCTCTGACTGGGTGCAGTCTCGCACTCACCACTTGGAAGCAGTTCCCTAGATTGGAGTGGGGTTCTTGGAAGAAGGCCTGGCAGGTGATGCTGTGTCCTGAGCATGGCTGCTGCTTCCTCTCTACCGCACCACAGTTCTCACCCACCTGGACGAGAACACACGACTCAAGCCTCGGTGAACACCGCTTTTCTCTTGGGCACACTGCCTCATGTGCGTCAGCCTCAGCAAGAGATGCCCGTATCCTTGAGTGGAGGCTGAGGGCTCCTGCTTCAGCCTGGGCCTGTGCAGCCGTCCTCCACTGAGCCTAGGGGTAAGGGTATTCCCGCGGTTTACCTGCCAGGCCCGCGTGAGCTCCTCCAGGCTGGCAGCTTCCGTGCCATCCGGCAGCATTAGCTCATCACCTGCTTCATTATTGTTGGTACCCAGAAGGCCAGCAGATGTACCTGTAAGGCAGGAGGAACCTACTGGGAAAGCCTCCCTCTCCCCTCCCCAGGACTCCAGAGCTCCCAGAAGGGGGGGGGGTGGATCTGAAGATGGTGTCTATGCTTTGCAGTGCTTCCCACTGTCCCAGCCACAGGGCCAGTTAGCAAGCTTTCCGGGAACCTCTTGGGGGTCTGGCTGCATGATGGGGACCTCATGAGAGCCGACTTCTCTCTGTGTGTACTGTCCCCAGGGAAGAAAGCCAAGATGGGTCAGAAACCCTGGTCCAGATGTTGGCCCTGGGAACAGGAATGAGTCATGCAGCCTCTGCTGGGTCATCTATAACGGAACAGGAACCACCAGGACTAGAAGCAGACAGCTGTGTCATACTAGAAAGGAGGCCAGCAGTCACTGCCACCCCAACAGAGAAGTGGCCAGTCAGCCAAGACAAACTTTGGGATTACTTCTGCCTCTTGCCCACTGGCTTCTTCACCAGGGACACCAACAACAGTACTACTAAGAAAGGGACACATCACCCTCAACCCTGGAGTCTGGCCATGGGGTAACCAAAAAAGGCCCTTGTGGGCAGCACCGAGCCCCGACCCACTGTGGTGCCACAGGCCCAGCGTCAGGCTGCAGAGGCCTGGCTGGCACATCATAAGAGACAGACACATCATCCTCGCAGCTCAGCTCAACCTTGGACCCAGTGTTCAGCATAGTAGGAGGCGGGTCTACATCCTAGCAGCTGTCCCGCGGCCTGGCAGTGTTGTACAGCTTGTAAGCCTGTGGAGCACACTGGTAAGGCTGGGAATCATTCCCAGCACCAAACCTTTAGGTGACGTAGACAAGAAGCTCCAGAGAGCCCCTCCCACTCCCAAGCACGCATCTTGGGATACAGAATGAGGGCTGTGTGGTTCAGCTCCACTTGAAGGGCCATGAACCCCAAGCTTGTGCTGCTCAGCATCGGAGAGAACGTTTGGCGATTGAAGTCCTTGGCTAGCAGGAAGCTGCTGCAGCAGGGACCCAGGCCCCATATCTGCCCATCAAAATCACTAGGTTCCTGGTACCAGCAATCACAGCATAATCTGAGAAGAGGCCAGGCAAGCTCAACACTGAGTAAACCTGCCCAGGAACAAATGTGTTCCCAAGTCTGGGGTCGCTGCATTCAGGGGTGCTAACCACACCAGCCTGGTGCTGGGCTTCCTCTGTGCTTAGAGCCCACATGAGTCAGCCATGAAGCCATGCTATCCTTTCCACTCCACACAGGAAGAAGTTGATACAGCAGTGGGAGCCAGATGCAGGCCTCCCAAAGGCATGTTGAGGCCCCAGGCTACAGACACTGCCCCCCCCCAGCAAGTCTACACTCAGTGAGCAGCCTTCCAACTCCAGCTGGAACCCGGCCCTGCTCCTTTATGGCCTTCTGGGAGAAGGCTGGCCTCAGAAGGAGCCCTCAGCAACTGTGTACTCCCCGTTATAGACAAAATCCAAGGTCTGTAGCCCCAGATGACCTCACCAAGCCCAGAACCTTGTGGGACTGAGGGCTTGGCAGGCTTTCCCGTGGCTGCCTGTCATCAACCCCTTACTAGGCCCTTTGCCCCATAGGCAGAGGGTTTCCCAGGGAGGAGGTGGACAGGTCAGGCAGGACTTAGGCTGGAAGGGCCTCCTCCATAGACGCCGCTGGCACCCATAGAACTTAGCCGGCACGTTAGCCTCAGACAGCTGCGGAGTGGCCACAGGAGTCTCTCCTGCATCCATGGGCTCATCTCCCGCTGGCAGGAGTGGTTCCTGGAAGGGACACAGAGGAACTGGACCCCCTATGAAGCTGGGATGTCCCACTGAGCGTCACCTCCTTTCCCTGGCGGGTGGTGATGTCACATTAGCAGGCTATCCCCTAGAGAGGGCCTGCCTCTGTCTGGGAAAGTGTCCTCACAAAATGGACCAAGGCCCTGCAGTAAAGGTGCAGCAGTCTGATTTTTTTTTTTTTACCCTGCTCCAGGGTGCAGTGGGGTGATGGGATGAGCACCGACACCAAGGAAGGGGAAGTCTACTCAGGGTGCTGTGCCACAGGGAAACAAGCACAGTGAGATGATGCTGAATGGGCCAGAACAGGGTTCAGCCAGAGGGAAGCTGGGGAAGGGCAAAATGATCTCTGGGATTTCTACAGGCACAGAAAAGACTCTAGAACTTTTCCAGACTATGGAACAGAAGCCCAGCAAACCTGGAGTTAGAAGGAGCCAGGAGGCAGCTAATGCTGGGCTACAGTAGGAAGGGGGATGGGCACTGGGCACGGCCACCACAGAGCTACAGGAACAAACCTCACTGTCACAAAAGACCCCACTCAGTCCCATCTGCTGGAGCGTTCTTTCTACACAGACCCTGCCAGGTTTGCAGCTGTATCTCCATTCATTCTCCCAGGAGGCATGTCCCAAGTTTACAGGTGGGTAAATTGAGGCAGAGTAGGAGTCCAACCAAGTAGGCCCAAGCTTTCCATACCCAGGAGGCACCATTCTGCCACCTGCTGGAGTAGGAGGGAACTGCAGGCATTCTTGGAGGCTCCTACCTGTGCATCCTGTGCTGCCACTTGTCCACGGCTAATCCCTGCTCACCCAACAACACCTAAGGTGCCAGCACCCTGCCTCAGTCTTCCAGAACTGTGTGAGAATAATTCCTGTGGTTCAAGCCACCACATTTCTAGTTACACAGCATTGGTTACACATGTACAGAAGCCACACAATCTTGTCACCATCTGTAAAGGGACCTCCATCATCCTTCTAGCTGCTGAGGCCACATACTTTGGAATCTTCTCTCACTCTTTTTACCACCTACATCCAGCTGAGTCCTCCAAGCAACCTTAAAAACATGGCTGTATTCTGGCTGTCTCATCCCTTCCATGCTGCCACTGTTCTAGCAACCACACACCCAGCCACATTGTTCAAAATAGGGCCCTACACCCTGTCCGTCTTCATAATCTGTCCTGTACATGATCTGCTATGCCCAAACCCCTGAAGTCCCCACAAAAGCCAACAAGGAGACCGAGTCCCGTATGTATAAGCAAAGTGCCTTTATTTTATGCAAGTTTGCAAACTCGGTCTCTCCACATGACCAACGTATTGGAATAAACGGAGAGCCCTGAGCTCAGTTAGAATTGGGTTTTTATAGTAGTAAAGGTGGGGTGAGAGGTTTCTGGTTTAGGACCCCTGATTGGCTGACATTTGTCTAGGGTGTCCTGGTGAGTGTGTTCTGGCAGGTGGTCCCATCTACAGCAGTTGGAATGCTAGGCATTTCCTTTGGGTGGTCTGTTTTTGGGTGGTGCTCAGTAATCTCAGTTTGTGGTTCTTCCTGCAGCCAGGTATTGCTTCAGGGTAAACTACTGGGACTCGGGCCTCTTATTAAATTTATCGATGGCCGAGTTCTACTCTGGCAGGTGATAATGGTTGGAAGTAGAGAACTTCCTTTGGGTGACCTGCCCATACTTAGCTTATCATGGCTGGCTCCCCCAGATCCACCTTTTCTTGGGCTAAAACCCTTGTTAGGTGTGTGTGCCTGTCTCCAAGCAGGAGCCAAAACCCTGAGCCACCAGGATCCTGCCCAAGGCCCGCTGGCTTCCTTACTGTTCTTCAGACAAGCACCAAACGGTGCACTTGTCTCTCCACCATTTGAGTGCCTAACCAGAATTCTCTGCTCAAAGGTCATCTGGGCCAAAATGCTTGCCACACAAGCATAAGGTCTGGAGGTCAGAACCCCATATGAATGTGGGGGGTGAGCATGATTGACTTCTAATTCCTTTCTAGGAAGGTGAGGCAGATGGTCCCCAAAGCAAACTGGCTAACAAGACTACTCATATCCGTGAGCTCTGGGTTTGATTGAGAGAGCCTGCCTCAATGAGTAAGGTGGAACAAAAATAAAGATTAGTTTCTATCAGCTTCAAGCCTCCATACATGTGCACACATCTTTGGGCCCACAGAAATGTATACCACACACACAAGAAATGGGGATCCCCTTCTCGGCCAAACTGCACCATCACACATGCCCCTCCTCTTCAATCCACTTGCTGACCATGGCTGTCAGTAGCACATGCCACCTGACACACAGGTCAGGGACTGGGACCCTGCCCCTCGGACCCAATCCAGGCTGCAGGCAAGAACGGCTTTCCCATAGCTAAGGCTTTTGCAAAACCAAGTAGAATAACAGAGCTTACGCAGAGCCTGGACCTCAGTTTCCCCTGTCAGAAGAGGGCCACCTGTATGGCCGTGTTGTCCTAAGAGTGAGATGGGCCCGTTTCCCATTGCTGTGTCCCGCCATGTGTCCCACAAGTCTCCATGTCCCCCACTTACCTGACTGAGTTCAAGCTCCATAAGGGTTTGCAGAGTTGCCTCAGGGCCCAGGAAGCCTCAGCCTCAGCCCAGGACAGTGTATGGTGGCCTGGGTGGGGGCAGGGACAACTATCAGAGCCACCCTCAATGAGCCCAACCCCACCCCACCCTATCACACACACCCTCGGCAGCTCCAGGGCACCCATCATGGCTTTCAGGACCACCTGGATGGGCCTTGGCCTCCAACTTTCTGGCAGCCTGAGCAGCCAAGCCTGTAGCCACTGCCTGGCTTCCTTAGCCCCCTCTCACCCCACCTCATCCAGGGACTGCAGCATCACCTCAAGTAGGCCTCCTTCAGTGTGACCAGGGGCTCTGCAACAGGTAGTCACCCTGAGTGAGGCCCCAGAGCCCCTGGAAGCAGGTGAGAACCTCTATAGTGTGAGCCGGGCAAGCCAGCCATGCCTAATATCCCAGGTCTAGAGGACGGAGAGCCTGTGCCCTGGAGTAAGGGACGGGGCAGAAATAAGGGAGGGCACACTAGGACTGCTGACCAGGTTGCCTGGAATTGGTGGGAAGGGCTGCTACCCTCATTGTGCAAGTGTGCTTCCCAGCTGGAAAGCCCTGTGACAAGGCTGGTGGAAACCCTGTGTATCTACACGGCACTTCCCTGGTAAATGCTTCCTGTGGGCATTATAATTCAACCCAGGGGGAGTTGATGGCATCCAGTGTGACATGTTGAGGCTCTGGATGCTGCATGTAGGGTTCCTGGACTTCAGTCCAGCCCTCTTTCCCGTATCCAACTCTGCTCTTCACCCTTGTGCTGCAGTGAGAGTCACAGCCATGAGGACACCTGTGTGCTCCTGGCCAGTCACCGACACAGGGACTCTGGCATAGCCAGTTCTGAGCTAGGGGTAGAGACCCCTGTCACCGACACAGGGACTCAGGCATATCCAGTTCTGAGCTAGGGGCAGAGACAGGTCTCCACTGCTTGCTTTAGTCTTGGGCAAGTGTCTCAGGGACTGAAGGAGGACAAAGAGAGTTCCTTAATTGTGGGGAGGCCAGGTTCTCAGCTTGCTTAGGGGCAGGGTCCAAAGGGCAGGACTGTGTGCTAACCAGGACAGAAGCCTTGCTGGAGCCCATAGACAGATACCCAGTGGTGGCCCTGAGTTCTCACAGCAAGGCTAGGTGCATGAGAGAAGCCAGGCAGAGGGCAGATGAAGCCTGGGCAGCAGACATTACTTTGGAGCCTACAAGGATGGAGAAAGCATGTCAGAAGGACACAGGGGCTGCAGGAGCCTAAGAAATAAGGTGTGGGGTCTAAAGAAATTAGACTTTCATTCTGACTGAGGATAGGTATGCAGGCCTAGGGACCCTGGGCCAGCGTAGTGCAGGGTGTGCCCTCTCCTATACTCACGGTTTAGCTCATGCCGCAGCTGCTCCAGGTAGAGAGGCCGGTGACCAGTCAGCATGTGCTTGACCTGGCCCCAGCCCCACAAGGTGGCCACCACCTGGCCACCTGCCTGAACGGCGCCTAGCTCCATCCAGGCCAACTGCACCAGGCACTCTGCTGCTCTATCCAGGGTGCCCACCGGCTCTACCTAGGCAGGGAAACCAAGGCAAGATCAGTGGGAAGTCTACAGAGATAGCACTCTCCAGTCTTTTATGCTGGGGCTTGAGAACTGGGGCAAAGGCCAGGCCAGAGGGCCCCCACACACACACGATGCCTTAACAGGGACTACTCACCAGGTTCTGGAACCCTCTCACATAGTAACCCAGGCTTGTTGTCTTCTCTTCCAGCTGTGCTTGCACCCGGGAGCTGTCATCCTCGACTGTGGGGCAGAGGGACAGGCAAAAGCTAGAGAAAAGGTCCTCCTGGGGACTGGAGGGTGTGCCGGCTGCCCTAAACTTATCCACTCTGATTTTCTAGGCACTGCTGCACTCGCCAAGAGCCCTCCATCCCAGGCCTGCTGGGCTCAGCAGGGGCCCTGAAAGCCTTGCATAGCTAGGAAGAGGCTCTGGTTAGCTGCCTGCAGGGCCAGGTGTCCCAGTGGCTGGATATGCTGCTCACTCCACCTCCATGGCTCTCTTGTGGGTGCATGCCTGTAGCCTCATACTCTTCTCTGCTCTCTGGAGCCCGGAAGGGACTGAGGTTGCATCCATGCCTTCTCTCTCTGCCTCCCCAGTTCCCTACACAAAGCCTCAGGCTATTAGGGTTTAAGAGCCTTGAGCTGCACCACTTAGTGACCCCTTCTCCTGCTCTAGTTAAAGCCCCCACCTCACAGCCGCCTCTGGGTGGAGCAGCCAGATCCACTCCCATCCCCTGCCGCCCCACAGCCTCGCCTGACGCAGCAAAGTCACGACAGATGTGGACAGGAAGTTCACCCCAAATCTGGGGTTTTCTTGTGCTTCTAAGTTCTCAAAAGGACAGGAGTAGGGATCCCTTGTCCTCCCTTGGACAAAGGTAAGGCCTAGCTTAGCTGGCCTGGGTACCTGTCACCTTCCACGTGGGCAGCAGAAGTCTGAAGACAGCTCAGGGCCTGTGACACCAACAGCCTTAGCTTCTCATCCTCATCCATGCTGCCCTCTAGCTGGACCAGGCCTTGGGACGCTGAGGTAGAGATGCAGCCCAGCAGGAGGAGCTGCTGAGCCCTGGGGCCTTGGAGCTATGGACCAGACTTGAGTGGGCCTGGCTACTGGGGCTGCTCTGGGTTTTGGCCTCTGCCTGTCCCAGGCTCAGGGAAGGGCTAAGGCTGATCTAATCAGTAGAGAAGGGATAGGAAAAATGCCCACACTGTTCTACCAGGAGCACCGGGTTCCCTGCCCATCACATGGCTCGGAATCCCACCACATAGAGTAAACATATATAGCAAAGCCCACTTGTAGGTGCCTCCCCACCAACCCAGTCAAGGAGGCTTAGAACCTTGTCCTTGCACACTCTTAGACAGATGCAACTGGTCTGGGGATTCCAGTTCCAGTGTCCACAGGCATAAAGCCTGGGTCATTGTGTTTACCCAAATCCTGATAGGCACCCATCCTTGAGGGAGGAGGTACAAGACAAATGTTTTCAAATGAGCTGGAATGATGCCAAAGGCTTTAAGGTCCCAGGGGAAGGACCATTGAAAATGGGAGACTGGCAGAGCAACTGGGAGAAGGAGACACTCCTGCTCTGGCCACTGCCCTGGATTCTGTAGGCTAGACCCTGCAACTCAAAGCTGTGCAACCTTAAGTAAGGGTATCACCTTCTCTGAGCCTCAGCTTCTAGCTGTAATTGCCAAAGCTCAGAAATCAGAGGTACCATTGAGTCTTAGGGTTGAGCTGCACTCATCAGTCTCTGGAGTCTTTGCAGTGGTGGCCAAGGAAAAATGAGGTCACAGTGGGATAAAATAGATCATGAATGCAAAATGCTGCATTGCTGCAGGTGGTACAGACCAGGGGCTGGGCAAGGACTGCAGGGCAGCAGTAAGCCAAGGACAACCAGTAGCCACTTGGAGCTAGCATGGCTGGGGACCTGACAAGCCAGCCTTCAGTTTGTCTTCAGCACTGTTAGTTACAGCCAGAGAAGAAGGACCCACCAGCACGGTTGGCTTGAGTCTGTTCCTGAATATGTCCTTCCGCTGTCTGTGTGCCAAGGCTGTGCACCTCACAGACTCCAGAGTGGGGTAAGGAGAGTGGAGGGTGGCAACCACACTTGGGTGCCCCCCAAGTGCTTGCCCTCAGGCCTTACTCTCTGCCTCTAATTCCAGGAGTGGAATCAAGCACCAGTTTGTAGCTGGGCAGAGCAGGCCTGGTTGTAAGTGAGGAAGTGGCAGGCCCAGAGACTCAGCCCGATATGAATGGTCATGGCCTCTGGGCATGACCCCATTTAGAAATGTCATCTGTGATAGCTATTCTTGGTTATCAACTTGACTACATCTAGAGTTGACTAAAACCCAAGTGGTTGGGCACACCTGTGAGGAATTCTCTCTCTCTCCTTTTTTAATTTTTAAAGATAGGGTTTTTCTGTGTAGCCCTGGTTGTCCTAGAAGTCTTCTGTGGACCAGGCTGGCCTCAAACTCACAGATTCACCTGCCTCTTGCCTCCCTAGTACTGGGATTAAAGGTGTGTGCCACCACTTCCCGGCTCAGGGATTTCTTTCTTAATTTGGTCATTTAAAGTGGGATGATCTACTTTGAATCTTTTGACGGGGTGTGATCCACCTCTAATCTGGGTGACACCTTCTGCTGGCAAATCCATTCCTTCACTGGCATTAGAGCCTACTTCTTCGGGATTATGGTGTCTACTGAAGACCAGCTGAGACATCCAGCCTCGTGAACTGAGCAATTACTGGGTTCTTGGACTTTCCATTGGTAGACAGCCATTGCAGGCTAGCTGGACCACAGCCTGTGAGCCACTCTAATAAGTTCCCTTTATATAGATAGATTCATTCCATCAGATCTGGTCCTCTAGAGAACCCTGACTGATACACCATCCTTGTTCCATTTGAGAAGGATAGAATCTGTCGCTTGGTTATAGGAAGAGAAGGAAGGACCGTGGAGTAATGGAGGAGCCACTCTGGGGTCTGGACAATAAATATTCCCCAGAACAAATACTCTACACGCTTCTAGTCCTGGACTAGCAGTTTACAGACCTGAAGTTCCACTGACAACCATTAGATGGCAGTGCATCCCAGGCAGAGGGGCTGCTGGCATGGAAAACTCAGAGGGTTTAGACATCTACCTCCAGCTGCACAGAGAAGTCAGGTGCATTAGGTCTGCTGTGGTTGTAGGGGTGAGGCTAAAGTGCAGGCCCTGGTTAGGGTCTGGAGGAAGACCCAGCTGGTATCGAGAATGCAACAGTAGGGCACCCTGATCCAGACTGTGCTCCGTGGAGAATGAGAGGGCCCGAAGGAAGACTGCAGAGGTTCAGAGGTTAGGAGACACAGGGAGAATGGCTTTGTCCCTATTGGATTTTGGCCCAAGCTGTGTTCCCTCCCACCTGGATTGCTGTAACAGGCTGTGCGGGTGGCAGGCCCTACTACCCTACCCACAACCTTCTTAGAGACTCTTAAACACTGAAGCATGCCTGCACATGTGCCTGTGTGGGATGAAACATGCCTGCACAGGGGCCTGTGTGAATGAAGCATGCATGTACATGTACCTGTGTGTGGGTAAAACATGCCTGCACAGGTGCCCTGTGTAAGTGAAGCATGCCTGCACAGGTCCTGTGTGTGAGTGAAACATGCCTGCACAGGTACCCACATGTGAGGGAAGCATGCATGCATGCACAGGTGCCCGTGTGTGAGTGAAACATACCTGCACAAGTGCCCGTGTGTGAGTGAAGCATACATGCACAGGCGCCTGTGTGTGGGTGAAGCATGCATGCACAGGTCCCCGTGTGTGAGTGAAGCATGCCTGCACAAATGCCCGTGTGTGCGTGAAGCATGCATGCACAGGTGCCCGTGTGTGGATAAAGCATGCATGCACAGGTGCCTGTGTGGTGAAGCATGCACGCACAGGTGCCTGTGTGGTGAAGCATGCCTGCACAGGTGCCTATGTATAACCTCTGTGCCTGTGTGTGACTTCTGCAGGACCTGCAGGTGTCCTGAGGCCACTTGTAAGCCCTGCTCCCATCCTTCCCACCCTCCTCCAAGCCCTGAGCATAGACTTTGGTCTGTTCTGTTTTCCTCCACTCTGGACAGCTCTCCAGCAGAGTGGTACTTGCCTGTCACTCAGCAGATGGATAGATGGCTGGGTGGGTGGTAGGTGGATAGCAGGAGGGTGGGTGGGAAGGCGGGTAGGCGTGTGCGTGGGTGGGTGAAGGACAGGAAAGGTAAGAGATAGATGGATAGGAGGACCTCAGAATGGTGGCGGGCTCAGGCAACAAGCCCAGGCAGTGGCAGGAATGGGTTCCAGTGTGTGCCTCAGCAGTGGTGGTGGTGACAGCTCTCGTTTGCACATCCTCCTGAATATTACAATCTCCCATCTTCCTTTTCTCGCATAAACCAGAGATAGATGCCCTGCCGCTGATGTGCGCAGAGCCACTGTGACAGTTCTGCCTGGTTTGGTCATACCCTGCCTGTCCTAGGTACTCCCCATCCTAAAGCCCCAGATGGAGGGTGAAGCGTAACTTATGTGTGTAGTCAGTCTCCACTGTCCCCTGTAAGCTTGCTGGGCACAGGGCCCGTGAGGATGTCCTCTAATGTGGCCTGTGTGTGGACCTTGTCCCACTGGGGCAGCCTATGCTTCTGGAATGGGTCACGACGTGAGTCCCACAGTACCCACGGGGTGACTGTCACCCACACAGAAACCAGGTGCCAGTGACTCCAGCCTTAGGACCCCAGAGTCTCAGAAACCTGGGGCGGGGGCTGAGGCGGATAGACTCTCAGAGCCAGGGTCCCCATTTAAGTGCAGTCTGTCTTTTGTCCCACACTCTGAAGAGCTGCACTTAGCCCCCTTGGAAGCCATGCCATTTCTGGGGAGGTGAGCCCTGCCCTGCCTCTCACCCCATGAGTAACAGACCCTAGCACTGCCTAACACCAATCGAGTGATCTACTTCCTGGTAGGACACAACTCACACCCATTTCAGATGAAGCAAGGCTCAGCCAGAGGAGTAAGTGGCCTAGATCCCATGGCATAGTCAGCACTTGAACCCAGAACTGCACTGCCTTAGGCTCGCTACTTCCCACAGCTGGCAAGGCTCCCTGTCAATGACTGGCTCTCAGTCTGGCTTCCTGGGCCTCATATGTCACATTCTGCTGCGGCTGGTGTTGGGTCCAGGAGAGAGACCAAGGTCTGAGTCAGGGTCCCACAGGCCTGCAGCGGGCCCAGGTCCCAGGTCCCCTTGAGCTAACAAGAACCAAAAGATGAGCCCAAGGCCTACTGGGAGGACCAGAACGAGGATCCCAGGCAAGAGGTCACCAATGAGCCAGCACGTACCTGACCTAGGGAGGCAGTCAGGCAGCCCATCCCAGGCCACACTGTGTGAGGACCTGTTAGCCCGGGGAACCTCCAGAATCACAGGTGAGCCTCTGTCCCTTGATTGCTGAACCTGTATGAGGGAACAGGTGAGGCCATCACCGCCTCTGATGGGGAGATACTGGCTGGATTGTGGCTGCCTTCATCTTGGAGAAAAAGTGGGGGTTCCAGGGACTTCAGTCCTCTTAGTAGGAGTCCAGAACCCCCTACTGGGAAACTGAGAAAGGCCCCTCCCTCGATGACAGGCAGCCCCTTCTGGATCCTGAATGTCCTGCCCTACCCTCAGCCAGCCTCTTCCATCAGAAGCTCCTCCGCTTAGCTCCGGCCTCAGGGCCTTTGCACTTATTGTTCCATAACTCATATTCCTGGGTCCTTGGCTGATAGCCTCTTCTATCAAGGTCTCCCCTGACCTTTCAAGGATCCAGCTCCCTGTATCCTTGCTTATCTGAACTGCGTGCGTTCTGCTGGCCTGATGGATCCCTGTTCACTGGTGATAAAATGAGGCTCAGAAGCCACACAAGTTCAAGGATGCACAGCGGGTTAGGGAGGCCCAGCTGCCCTACTCAGCCCTCTCTCAGGTGGCTAAGAATGCGAATTATCATACAAATGAACTCTTGAGAAGCATTTTCTTTGTTATAAACCCAAAGTCTACAGGTGCAGAGACTGGGCCCAGGGTACCAACACTGGCACACAGTAGGCATCTCTGAAAGAACAATTGAGTAGAGGGCCCTCCAGGCTTCCAGCTAGACTTCTGTGACTCTGGAGAGTGCTCTCTGCTCAACAGGGCCTCCCTCTACCCCATCTAGGGGCCTAAGCCTGACGCCTGCCTGCAGCTCCCTGTTTTCTGAGGGCTACTGACCTCTGCCCCACCTGAGGAGTGGGGAGGGCGGGCAGGGTTTGCGGGAGCCTGGTTCTCCCTTCCCTAGCTCCTGGGAGCAGGGGAGCAAACCCTGCTGAGCCTTCCTTGCTGCCCCAGCCAAGCCCTTTCCTCCCATTTGAGACTCAGGGAGAGCAGGCTGACAGTGAGTGCGTGCTTGAAGAATGGCTGAAGAGGGTGTCACACTGGCTCTGTGACCCCAGGATGGCAGCAGCTCTCTGTATTTCAGTGCCGGATTCTACAGGGAGAGTAACGGCATCAAGTGGGTTTGGAGGTTGGATGGATGTCCACATCAGCTGTGCATGTCATGAGAGACAGAAACCCAGGTCCCCTGTCCCCACTTTTGGGCACCCAGTGCAACTGACTAACTCCCATCAGGCTCCCTGAGCAAGGCAGGCGCCCCCAGGGTCTCCTGTCAGCCCCACTGCCTACGCGGTCTTTATTGTCCCAGGCCACAGCAAGGTCACCATGGTTGCTGCCTGTGAAGTACTCTGAGGACAGGTGGAGGCTGCAATGGCGTGACAGGGACAGAGACAGCTGGTGTGAGAGTTCCACTGTGAGGGAAATGGGTGGGGAGGGTGGCATCGAGGTCATGTGAGGTCATAGCAGTGAGTTAAGGGACTCAGCTGATAACAAAGCCATTCAAACAGCTGGCCACACTCTCACCTACTCCACAGAATTTGGAAGTCACGAGTTGGTCACATTGACACTTAAAGCACCCTAACTGTCCCAGCCCTGGCCCCAGGACATGCCATTGTTCCTTGCTGTCAACAGGACACCATGTCCAAACCTTGGCCTTCAGAGGCTTGTTACCACTTCCCCTCCTGACCTCTGAGCAGCCACCATGGAGCACACTCTGGCTGACTGTTGATGGCCTCAAACTAGGCTTCAGGTGACAGCCAGAGGGTACTAAGCTTGGTAGAGATCCCAGAGACCAACAAAGACCCCTCCCTTTAGCCTGCTGCTGACCTTGATGCATGGGCCTACCAGGACCTCCTTACTGCACCCTCCTGGTAACTTTAAACCACTGGGTTTCATTCAGGACAATTTACTACATTTATTTGTATGTGCACATGAACATACATATGCCACAGTCCACGTGTGTGTGTGGGATCAGAGAACAGCTGTGGGAACTGGTTGTCTCCTTTAGCTTGTGGGTCCCAGCTCAGGTTGTCAACCACTGAAACATCTCATTGGCTCCAATTTGCTTTTGTTGCTAATTTTGATTTATTTGGGACAAGGTTTTATGTAGCTGAGAATGACCTTGAACTCCTGACCTTCCAGCCTCTACTTCCTGGGGGTTGAGATTACAGTCATGATCCCCCCCACACTTGGTGTAGGAGTTCCTTCTGTTTATGTGTTGCTTTCATTGGTTAATCAATAAAAAAACTGCTTGACCTGATAGGGCAGAATTTAAGTAGGCAGAGAAGACAGAACTGAATTTTGGGAGGAAGAAAGCAGAGAGAGAGAGAACTGCCATGGAGCCATCAGAATCAGACATGCTGAATCTTTCCTGGCAAGCCACGACCTCATGGTGATATACAGATTAATAGAAATTGGTTAAATCAAGATGTGAGAGTTAGCCAACAAGAGGCTAGAGATAATGGGCCAGGCAGTGATTTAATTAATACAATTTTTGTGTGGTTATTTCGGATGTAAGCTAGCCGGGTGGCCGGAACAAACAAAGGGCCACTCTCCTTGTGCAACACACACTTGTTTTTTAAGGTGCTGGAGATCAAATGTTCTAAGCAAGCACTCTACCAACTGGGCTGTAGCCCCACCCACTCTGTAATTTTGGTGGCATGTGAGTTCCTATCTCTTTGCTAAGCCTTGGCCATCTTGTGTCCCGAGGATTCCAGAGGCCTAGAATAGCACAAGGAAAAGCAGGCACTCCCCATGGCAAGC
>PVIU01019521.1:0-36195 GCA_004026605.1 Ondatra zibethicus
CTTCTGTTTCTTGTATTCTGTTGTTTGTACTTGCGTTTGTGGTTCCTGTTCTTTTCCTCATGATTTCTGTTTCTATAATTCCTTCTGCTTGTGTTTTCTTTATTTTTTCTATCTCAGTTTTCAAGACCTGAATAGTTTCTGTTATATGTTTGAGTGCTTTTTCTTGGTTTTCTTTAAGTGATTTCGTGATATCTTCCAGCTTTTTGTTTGTTTTTTCTTCCATTTCTTTAAGGTAATTTCTCAATTCATCTTTAATAATTTCAGATATTTTCTTGTAGTTATTTTTTAGATCATTTTCTTCTGGGTCATCCATATTTGGTTGTTCCGGGCTTACTTTTGTAGGGTCTTTGGGTTTCACTGGTATTGTGTTGTTCTTTGTGGTGTAGCTTGTGATCCTACGTTTTCTTCTCATCTTTTCCTCTAATAGGTGTGGATGGTGGTGTCTAAGATTCTGTTGAATAATTTCCTATGTGTCAGTAGACCAAAAGCTAAGATAGTTTTCCTAGTCGTACAGTCAGTGTCCCAGTTCGAGTTACTTCGTTGGTTATTCCTGTTTCTGGTGGTAGCTCAGTGTTCCCGTATTTTGATCTGCTCTCTTGGAGTTTGCTGTCTCAAGCCTACTTTGGTCTAGGCTGCTGGCTTTGATCTGTTTCTGTAAATCTTGGTCTGGATCTCCTCTTGTAGATATCCCTGGCTTAGAGTTAGACCTGTTCTGGTGGAGATCGCTGGTTCTGGATCTGGTCGCTGGGTCAATCCTGATCCACTCAAGTCCGGGGCCCGGGTTGACTCCTATCTTCTGCTCCTGGTGGAGCCCGTTCTCTCCTTGTCCTGGGTAGCTGGTTCAGTCCCACTCCGGTTCCAGTGGAAGTCGCAGGCTCTGAGTCGGGTCGTTGGCTCAATCAGTGTCCCAGGACTGGGTTGGCTCCCAGGGCTGGTTTTGCTCCTGGCTTCTGCCCCAGGTGGAGCTTGTTTCCTGTCTTTGATTCTTTTGCTGAGTTTTGGGACCCTACTCCTCATACTGGGCTGCCTTGCCCAGCTTTAATACAAGAGGAGTTGCTTAGTCTTACTGCAACTTGATATGGAATGTTTTGTTGATATCCATGGAAGGCCTGCCCTTTTCTGATTAGAAATGGAGAAGAGGATGGGCAGGTGGCAGATAGGAGATGGGAGGAGGGAGAGACTAGAAGGAGAGGAGGGAGGGAAAACTGCAGTTGGGATGTAGAATAAATAAATAAATTTAAACACTAAAAATTTCATGTGTTAATAATGTTGCCTTTATCAGAAAAAAATATATTTCAAATATACTAAAATATCACTCTCAACTTTGTTGCATTAGGAAATAAGATGCTCAGGATGGCAGAGGGATTTTTCACTGATGTTCAAATGATTGGGTTATTCAGATTGTGTTCTACTAGGCTCACTATGGAGGACATTCTTCCATTAGTTAATTTAATAAGGGAGAGGGCATGTGTGCCACAGCAGCTGTGTACAGATCAGAGAACAGTCTTTTGAGAAATAACTCAGCTTTCACCTTTATGTGGGCTCTGGGATTGAATTCAGAAGATCAGGTCTACATGGGCAAGCATCTTTACACACTGAGTCATATCCCCTGCTCTTCACTTTATTTTTCTGAGACAGGGTTTCTCGCTGACCTTGCAGTTTGCTGATTAGTAAGATAGCCTAATTGGTGTGCAAGTATAACAGGGCTCCAGATCCTTGTAGGCCCCCAGACCTTAGCGCAACTAACACCCCATGGCACAAGCACCAAGGCTCTTCCTGTATTCCGCTAGCACCATGATTACGGGTGCCCATGTCTTACATGGGTACAAAGAATCCATACCTCATGCACGCAATCAAGCCATTTTTTAATGTAGCTAATACCCCTGTTCTGGGTTAAATTATTGAGGAAACGCTCCTGAATAGTCCCACTCTTTATGTTCAGATCTAAAATATGTTAAGAACTCACATTAAGTGTTTTACTTAAACACTTCATAGGATGCATGTGCTGCAGTTCACTAGTTCTCACAAATGTCTCTTATGATTTTCCTGGTTGTTCTGAACTGGGGAAGTCACTTTATAACATCTAAAATGATACCAAAAAGCCCCATAATAAAGCATATTATTTTGTTCTCTGTGTGTGATTATTTGGGCTTTTGTATGAGTGTGTTATTTCAATTTTTTAATTTAAATTTTTTTGAAAAATTTAAAATTTCAATTATAATTACATCGTTTTTTTCTCTCTTCCTCCCTTCTACTCCTTCCATATTTGCCCGCTTTCCAAGTCTGCCCACCTCCATGTCTACCCACTTTCAAATAAACATATAAATCTGCTAAGTCTATTCAGGGCTGACTACACGCATAAGTTTCTAGATCTGTCCACTTGGTGTTATATAACCAGTCAGGGGGCTCATTCTTGTGTATTTTTTTTTTGAGACAGGTTTTCTCTGTATAACAGCCCTAACTGTCCTGGAACTAGCTCTTGTAGACCAGGCTAGCCTCGAACTCACAGAGATCTGCCTGCCTCTGCCTCCTGAGTGCTGGGATTAAAGGTCGCCCGGTCAGGGGCTCATTCTTAGGAAAGATTAATTTCCCTTCTCTCAGCAGTCGTTAACTGCTTGTAGCTCTTCATCTAGAGGTGGAACCCCATGAGATCTTCCCCATCTATGTTGGCATATCAAATGCTAACATTATTCAGGTCTCGTTTAGGCAGCCATAAAGTTGGGATGTTTTGGGAGTAACTGCTCTGTCACAGGTAGGAGAAGACTTCCTGATGTCTGGCTCTTCCAAGCTTTCTCTCACCTCTTCCTTGATGTTTCCTGAGCCTTGGGTGTAGGAGTTGTGTCATAGATGTATCAGTTCTCTGAATTTTAACTAGTGAATTTCTGTAAGAGTCTTCTGAAGCAAAAAGAAGCATCTTTGATGAAAGCTGAGCGCTACACTTATCTGTAGGTATAAGGATAAGTATCTAGGAAGCAATAAGGAATTATGCTGGTTTAATAAAATGGTGGTAGTATGTTCTTTTCTAAAATCCACGGCCTCAGTAGCCACATGTTTCTGGCTCGGTTCATGTTGTCTTCAACAATAAGGACTTAACTTCAACTTTTTGGATTGTTTTCTTGGATCTTATTTTGCATTCTTTATATATTCTGGATAGTAATTCTCTGTCATATATATATGGGACAAAGATTATCCCCACTCAATGGGCTTCCTCTATACTTTATTTCTTTAGCTATAAATAAACTTTTTAGTTTTATGAGATCTCTCTTGTCAATTGGTGGCTTGAATTCCTGGGAAAATTGAGTTCTTTTCAGAATGTCCTTCCCTACACCTATATCATGAAGGATACCAACAAGGTTTTCTCCTGACAGTTCCATTGTTTTAGGTTACACACTAGATCTTTGATTAGTTTTTGTGCAAGGTGATAGATTCAGGCCTAATTTCATTCTTTTGTGTGAGGACATCCAGTTTTCCTAGTACACTCTGCTAAAGGTGCTGTTTTTTCACCAACTTGTCTGTTGTCAAATATTAGATGGCAGAAGTTATGTGCACTCATGTTTGGGTCTTCAATTTTGTTCTATTGGTCCATATGTCTGTTTTGGTGCCAGTACCATATTATTTTTTATTACTGTGACCCTCTAATATATCTTAATTGTTTTGGCTATCTGTGGTCTTTTGTAGTTCCATATGAATTTAGAATAATTTTTTTTCTCCTTTGTGAAGAATGAGATATAGATTTTGATTGGGATTACACTGAATATGTAAATAGCTTTTGGAAAAGTGGTTATTTTCACAATATTAATTCTACCAATTCATATCATGGCATGTCTTTTCATTTCTTAGTGTTTTCATCTGTTTCTTCAGAGATTTATATTTTTTGTTGTAGGAGTCTTGCACTTCTTTTGTTCAGTTTATTCCTAGTTGTTTTCTTTTCTTTCTTTTGCTCTTCCCCTTCTTCTTTCTTTCCTTCACTTTCTTCTTTTTTTGTGGATATTGTGAATGGGAATATGTTTACAATCTTTTTTCTCTGAATGTTTGTTGATGCACAGAAAAGCTACTGATTTTGGTGTGGTCATTCTGTATCTGATCATGTTGCTGAAATTGTTGATCATTTCTGGAAGTTTTCTGGTAGAATTTTTAGAATCTCTTATGTGTAACATGCCATTGGCAAGTAGGGATTATCTTAATTAAGGTTACTACTGCTGTGACGAAACGCCATGAACCAAAGCAACTGGGGAGGAGAGGGTGTAGTTTACTTACAGTTCCACATCACTGTTCATAATCAAAGGAAATCACAGCAGGAACTTGGAGGCAGGAGCTGATGCAGAAGCTGTGGAGGGGAGTTGCTTACTGGCTTGCTCAGCCTGCTTTCTTAGAGAACCCAGGACCACCAGCTTAGGGGTGGCTCCACCCACAACAGACTGGACTCTCCCACATTAATCATTAATTTAAAAAATGCTCTATAGGCCTTGCCTAGAGCCTAATCTTGTGGAGGCATTTTCTTAATTCATAGTCCCTCCTTCCAGGTGACTTTAGCTTGCATCAAGTTGACAAAACTATCCAACACAGGAATAGTTTGATTTCTTCTTTCCTTATTTGTATCTCTTTAATTTTCTTCTCTTTCCCTATTACTCCAGTTATTGCTTCCAGCAAAATATTGGATGGGAGTGTGATAGTGGACATCTCTGTCTCATTGCATCAAGTTTTTCTCCACTTAGGATGGTGTTCCCTTGGGTTTCTCATATATACACTTTATTATGCTGTGATGTTTTATCTAGTCCTATTCTCTCTGGGAAAATATAAATATATTATATACTATATAAGGTATGATGGATTTTTGTCAGTGGCTTTTCCTGCATCATTTGAGATGATCCTGTCATTTTATTTTTGTTTTACTGAGTCACTATTTCTCTATTGTGCAGTCCTGGCTGTCCTGAAACTCACTATGTAGATCAGGCTGGCCTCAAACTCATAAAGCTCAACCTGTCTCTGCCTCCTGAGTGCTGGTGGTAAAAGCATATACTACTATGCCTTGGCTAGATTTTTGTGTTTAAGTCCATTTATGAGATTTATTATAAGACAGGCAGTGGTGTCACGTGCCTTTAATCCAAACACCTAGGAGACAAAGGCAGGTATCTCTGTGAGTTTAAGAGCAGCCTGGTCTCTAGGTGGTCCCAGGACAGCCAAAGCTACCAGAGAAACCACATCTTCAAAAACAAATCAAAAAAGAGGGAGAGATTTATTACATTCATTGTATATGTTGAATTGTCCATGAATCTCTGAAATAAACCCAACTTGTAAATGGAAAATAATCTTTTTCTTGTATGTCTGTATTAATCTGCAGGTATTTTATTGAGCATTTTTGGATTTAGGCCAACATATAAGTTTAAAATTTATTAATTGCTGTGGATTTAACTGGTTTTGGTATTAGAGTAATAGTGGCTCCAAAGAAAGAGCTTGGGGATGTCCTTTTTATTTTTTTTATTTACACTTTAAGAAGTATTGGCTGTAGATCTGCTTTGAAAGTTGGCTTTGGAATTCTGCTGTGAATCCACATGGGACTGGAATTTTTAAATTAGAAGTCCTTTTGATACTGTTTAAATCTTCTTATGAGTCTTTTTAGATTGTTGACCACTTGTCTTGGTTTAATTTTGGTGACTTGGCTAAATCTAATATTTTGTATATTACTTTCAGATTTGTCAACTTAATAGAGTATAGGTATTTGCAATATTCCCTTAAAATGTTCTGAAATTTCTTAGTGTCTGTTGCAATGTTCCCTGTCCATTTTTGATATTTTTTAAATATTTATTTATTTATTATGTATACAATATTCTGTCTGTGTGTCTGCCTGCAGGCCAGAAGAGGGCATCAGATCTCATTTCAGATGGTTGTGAGCCACCATGTGGTTGCTGGGAATTGAACTCAGGACCTTTGGAAGAGCAGGCAATGCTCTTAACCACTGAGCCATCTCTCCAGCCCTTGATATTTTTTATTGATTTTTATTGAGCTCTACATTTTTCTCTGCTCCTCTCCCTGCCTTTCCCCTCCGATTCAACCCTCCTCCAAGGTCCCCATGCTCCCAATTTACTCAGGAGATCTTGTCTTTTTCTACTTCCCATGTAGATTAGATCTATGTATATCTCCCTTAGGGTCCTCATTGTTGTCTAGGTTCTCTAAGATTGTGATTTGTAGGCTGGTTTTCTTTGCTTTATGTTTAAAAACCACTTATGAGTTAGTACATGTGATAATTGTCTTTCTGTGTCTGGGCTACCTCACTCAAAATAATGTTTTCTAGCTCCATCCATTTTCCTGCAATATTTGAGATGTCATCATTTTTTTCTGCTGTGTAGTACTCCATTGTGTAAATGTACCATATATTCCTTATCCATTCTTCGGTCGAGGGGCATTTAGGTTGTTTCCAGGTTCTGTCTATGAACATAGTTGAGCACATATCCTTGTGGCACGATTGAGCATCTTTTGGATATATACCCAAAAGTGGTACTACTGGGTCTTGAGGAAGGCTGTTTCCTAATTTTCTGAGAAATCGCCACACTGACATCCATAGGGGCTGTACCAGCTTGCATTCCCACCAGCAATGCAGAAGTGTTCCGTTTTCCCCACAACCTCTCCAGTTTAAGTTGTCATCCGTGTTTTTGATCTTGGTCATTCTTACAGGTGGAAGATAGAATCTCAGAGTTGTTTTGATTTGCATTTCTCTGATGACTAAGGATGTTGAACATTTCCTTAAGTGTCTTTCAGCCATTTTAGATTCCTCTGTTGAGAGTTCTCTGTTTAGGTCTGTACTCCATTTTTTTTTATTGGATTATATGTTCTTTTGATGATCAATTTCTTAAGTTCTTTGTATATTTTGGAGATCAGACCTCTGTCTAATATAGGTTAGTGAAGATCTTTTCCCATTCTGTAGGCTGGCGTTCTATCTTGTTGACCATGTCCTTTGCTTTACAGAAGCTTTTCAGTTTCAGGAGGTCCCATTTATTAATTGTTTCTTTCAGTGTCTGTGCTGCTGGGTTCTATTTAGGAAGTGGTCTCTGTGCCAATGTGTTCAAGTGTACTTCCCATTCTGTCTTCTATAAAGTTCAGTGTGGCTGACTTTTTGTTGAGTTCTTTGATCCATTGGGACTTGAGTTTTGTGCATGGTGATAGATTTGGGTCTATTTTCATTCTTCTACATGTTGATATCCAGTTATGCCAGCACCATTTGTTAAATATCCTTTCTTTTTCCATTTGATATTTTTTGCTTCTTTGTCAAAAATTGGGTGTTTGAAGGTATGTGGATTAATATCCCGGTCTTCTATTCGGTTCCATTGGTCCTCCTGTCTGTTCTTATGCCAGCACCAGGCTGTTTTCAGTACTGTAGCTCTGTAGTAGAGTTTGAAGTCAGGGATTGTGATGCCTCCAGAAGTTCTTTTATTATACAGGATCGTTTTGGCTACTTTGGGTTTTTGTTTTTCCATATGAAGTTGAGTACCATTCTTTCAAGGAAGGTCTGTGAAGAATTTTGCTGGGATTTTGCTGGGTATTGCATTGAATCTGTAGATTGCTTTTGGTAATATTGCCATTTTTACTATGTTAATTCTGCCTACCCAAGAGCATGGCAGATCTTTCTACTTTTTTGTTTCTTCTTCAATTTCCTTCTTCAAAGTTTTAAAGTTCTTGTCATACAGGTATTCCACATGTTGGTTAGAGTTACTTTGAGATATTTTATGCTATTTGTGGCTATTGTTAAGGGTGATGTTTCTCTGGTCTCTTTCCCAGCAATTTTATCATCTGTGTACAGGAGGGCTACTGATTTCTTTGAGTTAATCTCGTATCCTGCTACATTGCTGAACGTGTTTATGAGTTGTAGAAGTTCCTTGATAGTGAGAGTTTGACTTCTTTTCCGATTTGTAGCCTCTTGATCTCCTTTTGGTGTCTTATTGCTCTAGGTAGGACCTCAAGAACTATATTGAATGGATATGGAGAGAGTGGACAACCTTGTCTTCTTCCTGATTTCAGTGGAATTGCTTGGAGTTTCTCTCCATTTAGTTTGATGTTGGCTGTTGGCTTGCTATATATTGCCTTTATTATCTTTAGGTATGTTCCTTGTATCCTTGCTCTCTCCAAGACCTTTATCATAAAGTGATGTTGCATTTTGTCAAAAGGTTTTTCAGCATCTAGTGAGATGATCATGTGGTTTTAATTTTTTCAGTTTATGTATATGGTGGATTACTTTGACAGATTTTCTTATGTTGAACCATCCCTGTATCTCTGGGATGAAGCCGACTTGATCATGGTGGATGATGGTTCTGATGTGTTCTTGGATTTAATTTGTCAGTATTTAGTATTTTTGCATCAATGTTCATGAGTGAGATTGGTCTGTAATTCTCCTTCTTAGTAATGTCTTTCTGTGGTTTGGGTATCAGGGTAATTGTAGCCTCATTAAAAGAGTTTGGCATTGTTCCTTCTGTTTCTATTGTGTGAAATAATTTGAGGAGTATTGGTATTATTTCTTTTTGAAAATCTTGTAGAATTCTGAGCTGAAACTGTCTGGTGCTGGGCTTTATTTTGGTTGGGAGACTTTTGATGACTGTTTCTATTTCTTCAGCAGTTATAGGTCTGTTTAATTTGCTTATTTTGTCTTGATTTAATTTTAGTAAGTGATATTTATCCAGAAAGTTGTCCATTTCCTTTAAGTTTTCCAATTTTGTGGAGTACAGGTTTTGAAATTCTCTGTATTTTCTCCATGTCTTTTGTTATGTCCCCCTTTTCATTTCTGATTTTGTTAATTGGGATATTCTCTCTCTGCTTTTTGGTTAGTTTGGATAAAGGTTTGCCTATTTTGTTGATTTTCTAGAAGAATCAACTCTTTGTCTCATTGATTCTTTGCATTGTTTTCTTTGTTTCTATTTTGTTGATTTCAGCTCTCAATTTGATTATTTCCTGCTGTCTAGTTCTCTTAGGTGAGTTTGCTTCTTTTTGTTCTAAAGTTTTCAAATGTTCTGTTAATTCACTAGTGTGTGATTCTTCCAGCTTTTTTATGTAGACATTTAATGCTATGAACTTTCCTCAACACTGCTTTCATTGTGTCCCATAAATTTGTGTGGTCATTTTCGTTGAATTTTAGGAAGTCTTTAATTTCCCCCTTTATTTCTTCCTTGATCCATTGATGATTCAGGTGAGCATTGTTTAATTTCCATGTGTTTGTGGGTTTTCTGGAATTAGTATTGCTGTTGACTTCTAGCTTTAAAGCATGGTGATCTGATAAGGTACATTGGGTTTTACGTTTTTTTGTATTTGTTGAGGTTTGTTTTGTTACTGAGTATATGGTCAATTTTTGAGAAGGTTCCATGAGGTGCTGAGAAGAAGGTATATTCTCTTCTGCTTGGATGGAATATTCTATAGATGTCTGTTAAGTCCATTTGAGACATAACATCTGTTAGTTCTTTAATTTTTCTGTTCATTTTTTGTCTGACTGACCTGTCCAGTGGTGAGAGGGGAGTGTTGAAGTCTCCTGCTATTAGTGTGTGGGGTTTAATGTATGATTTAAGCTTTCAAAGTGTTTCTTTTACATATGAGGGTGGCCTTGTATTTGGGGCATAGATGTTCAGTATTGAGATTTCTTCTTGATGTATTTTTCCTGTGATTAATATGAAATGACCTTGTTTGTCTCTTTTGACTGATTTTAGCTTGAAGTCTATTTTGTTAGATATTAGGATAGTAGCTGCACCCACTTGTTTCTTAGGTCCATTTGATTTGAATATTTTTTTCAACCCTTTACTCTGAGACAATATCTGTCTTTGAGGTTGAGATGTGTTTCTTGTATGCAGAAGAAGGATGGATTGTGTTTTTCTATCCAATCTGTTAGCCTGTCCCTTTTTATAGGTGAGTTGAGTCCATTTATATTGAAGGATATTAATGACCAATGATTGCTATCTCTTGTTAATTTAGTTTTCATTGTTGGTGATGTTAATTTGTGATTTTTCCCTTCATTGGGATTTGCTGCTATGAGATCATCAATTGTCTGTGTTTTTGTTGGTGTAGCCAACTTCCTTGGGTTGGAGTTTTCCTTCTAATATTTTGTGTAGGGCTGGGTTTGTGCCTAGGTATTGGTGAAATACCTTGTTTTGTCCTTCCATGGTGATTGAAAGTGCCATCTGTGGTCTCTTAATGTCTGCATAATGCTTGACCACGTCCTTCTGGCCATGTTGATACCTGAGGGTCATACTGCCATCAGGGCCATACAGATTTGGGTGGCCTGTGCTGCCACCCAGAGCCATGTAGACATCCAAGTCTGAGCTGTGGCCAAGGGAATGTCTGCATCCATGGTCCTATGTAGCCAGGGTCTGAGGAGAGTTGTCCCCTCCACTAGAGAGCTGACCTCACCATTCACAGGCCCTGGCATTGTGACCTCGATAACCCCAGCATGGGAGAGCTGAATCTACATGACTTGATTTCATATGCAGGATATTCAAGAGGAGTTTCAGTGAGGATCCAGTATTGATGGTGTATCAGAAGCCAAAGGCCTTGAACCTGACCAACAACACATTACACAATGAACATTCACAAGAGAAGCTGTTTGCACAAACGTGTCTACCGCATGACACACAGCGGCTCCCAGTGCCACTAAGATGAAGGAAGAAACAACAGAGAGGTGGGAAAGACGAAGCCATGAAGTGAGTTTTTTAGTTGTTTTTGTTTGTTTTTAAGTTAATATTCTTATTTGTATTTTTATTTCTTATTGCTATTTTATTTTTCTTATTTCTTTTTAAGTTTTCCTTTGAAGTGTCACATTAAGAGTGAAGAACAGATCTGGAGGGCCTGGGAAATGAGTGTGATTATGGCACATGATATGAAATTCCCAAAGGAATCAATAAAATTTATGTTAAAAATCGTTAATATTTGTGAATTATGCTGAGATATCAAGAAGAAACAAATAGCCAGGCAACCAAATCAATGCAGAAGGAAACTTCTTTACTGCGTCTATCAGGTGTGAGACCGAATGCTGGAAAAAAATAGTCAATAAAATGGATGTACTTAGATCTAGGGAGTAAAGAGGATATTTGTATATATTAATAACATGTAATTATTGAATGTAATAGATGCTATATATGAATGCATAGTACACATATTCAGCATGCATGTATATTATATATAGAATACATTTTATATAGTTTATATTGTATGTAGTGAAATGTATTATAAATTATATATTAAAGAGCCTTCCTTGTTCTGCTTGTGGATTTGAGCTCATTCCTAGATATAGACTATCTATAATGTATACCACACACACAGTAGTCCTCCAGGCAGTGAAGTAGCATTCAGACAGGATGGTAAAAGAGGAATGGGCTGTGTCCCGCTGCCCGGCTTGCTTAAGCCCTGAAATAACCACACAGAAATTGTATTAATTAAATTACTGCCTGGCCCATTATATCTAGCCTCTTCTTGGCCAACTCTCACATCCTGATTTAACCCATTTCTACCAATCTGTGTTCATCACAAGGTCGTGGCTTACCGGGAAAGATTCTAACCAGCGTCAGTCTCAGGCAGGAGCTTCATGGTGTCTTCCACACTGCTCTTCTTCCCAGCATTCCGTTCTGTCTACTCTGCCTATCTGATTTTTGCCCTATCAAAAGGTCAAGGCAGTTTCTTTATTCACCAATGAAAGCATTATAAATACAGAAGAACCTCTTACACCATTTCCCCTTTTCTGTTTAAACAAAAAAGAAAGGCTTTCACTTTAACATAGTAAAATTGAATATAACAAAACAGTTATCAAGCAAGAACTACAGTTACCATATTATATCTACTTTAACTTTTATCATAACTAAGGAAAACTATAACATCTATTCTTCAACTCCATCAAAGACTCCAGAAGTATATAATATTACCTAAGTAAAGAAGTAAGCAATTTTCAAAACTCTAGAAACGACAGAGACATCTCGCTGCCTGGACAGTCACCCAAAGTTATTTTGTACCATTGGGCATCCATCTTCAGCCTACAGGTTCATAGTATCCAGCAGATTTTTCCATGAATCAGGAAATTTTAAAGACAGTTCAGTCACTTTCTTCTGTATCCTGCAGAATGTCTTGCAGACTCTTTCATGAATCAGGAACCCCGAAGGATCATCTCACCTTTAGGCAAGTTTAGCAGTCATCTCTCTGTGGGTACTGCATGTCCAGTTTCGAGGCAAGAGCAGTTTCTTGCCCAAATGGCTAACAAACTCCATAAGGAGCCTCTTCAATGCCCATTTTTCTCTTGAAGTAGCTTGGTGCTGCCAGGGCAGACGTGTCTCATTGTCATGAAAAGCCCTAAGTTATTAAAACATTTTAAATGCCATATTCTGTAGTCTTTCAAAGATATGAAGAATGCCTATTTAACTGAAATACATCTCTATATATCTAGACAATCTAACAAACATGACTACAAACTTGACTAATTTAGATGACTATCTATTAACCTATATTTCTTAATTATACATTACATTTTAAATGAACTACATAATCACAATACCTTAATCAAGAGCAGAAATATACATATAACAAGATTGACCTTAAATTTATATCAACAAACCAAGATTCATACCAATGCAAATTAATTATATCTATCTCATCTCTCCCTTTAAATGTAAAAGAACATTTGTAAACAATATTTGGGAATATGGACGTAGTTATTTCTCTCCAAACTTCTTCCTGCTGTATGGGGCTGCTGTTAATCAGGTCTTTCATAGTGTATCCTGTGTGCCAGGTTCATCTCAGTCGGCAGTTGAGTGAAGTAATTTTCTGAAGGTGTTCACGGTGACCTTTCAGGAGCGCATGGTCATATTGGTCTAGAACTAATCCACAGGGTCTCATCCTCTGTGAAAACAAAAGGAGAACCTCTTTTCCAAAGCATCATATCTTTAGACCCAAGTTTTGAAGTCAAGATACCTTTAGAACATATATGCTGATTTAGCTTAGCAGCCCATTCAATGAAATGTTTTTCTGTACCTAGCTCCTTCACAGTCAAAAAATTCAAAGAAAACACAATAATATATAGAATCCAGACTCTCTGTGTATTTTCCGTTTTTATGTGGCTTACTTTAAAGACTTTACCTCCTTTTTTTTTAAAAAAAAAAAAAGGCATTAACTTTATTTCATGACTCTCTATACTCTTTTTCTCTCCCAAGCCATGTACACCCATCCAACACTGTGACCCATTCAGAGGTCTTTTATGTCTGAATCTGTCCTATGGCATTGTCTTTAATTCTCTATTGTCTTGAAGAGCTTTTAAATGCTAAGCAGCTTGGTGGCAGCTGCTCTGGATGTTGGCTCCACCTCTCTCCAGTTTCAAAATGGTGGACGTACCATTTCTGTTAGCTCTGGGGCCGCCAGGTAGGAGCCACACTCAGCACTTTAACTCTGAGAATGAGCTTTTTATCTGAGTTACAGCCAAATCTGCCATGCAGAGCAGTGCGCAGCCTGGAAACATCTGTATGGCGGCGGGAATCCACCATGCTCTCCCGCCTGCCTAAGCCTGATCCCACCGTCTGCCCAGGCAGAGAGTGCAGAGCCATTGGCATGGTCTTAGAGTACTTTCTTCCCGATCCCGAGTGGTCACATAAACATCCAGTCCCATAAAAGCCATTGAAATGCTTCATAGCCAGAGTTTGTGCTGGTGGCACAGCCCAGGAAACCCTGTTTTTAAAACCGCGCAGCTTTTTTTTTTTTTTTTTTGGTACGGCTGCTGAGTCAGGAAATTCTCTCTTAAAGGAGCTATGGCATGCCACCAGCTGTGCTAAACTCTATATTTGTGTCTAGAATTCCTTTTTAAGCCCTCTCAGGTTTTATGTGGAGTCAGCTTACCATGCTGGGCAGCCAATCTGTAGTAAGAGGAGCAGGCAGGCCTGCTTTTCTTCCTGGCTTCCTGGCTCCCGGCCACCTGGCTAGCTTAACCCCCAAAATAACCACACAGGAATTGTATTAATTACTGCCTGGCCCATTATATCTAGCCTCTTCTTGGCCAACTCTCACATCCTGATCTAACCCTTTTCTACCAATCTGTGTTCACCATGAGGTCGTGGCTTACTGGGAAAGATTCTAACCAGCGTCAGTCTCAGGCAGGAGCTTCATGGCATCTGCCACACTGCCCTTCATCCCAGCATTCTGTTCTATCTACTTTGCCTATCTAATTTTTGCCCTATCAAAAGGCCAAGGCAGTTTCTTTATTCAACCAATGAAAGCAACACAAACACAGAAGAACTCCTATACCACACATGATATGAAATTCCCAAAGAATCAATAAAAATTATATTAAAAATTGTTAAATATTTGTGAATTATGCTGAGAAGAAACAAATAGCCAGGCAATCAAATCAGTGCAGAAGGAAACTTCTTTACTGTATCTATCTGGTGTGAGACCAAATGTTTGAAAAAAATAGTCAATAAAATGGATGTGCTTAGATCTATAAACTTAAGGAATAAAGAGGATATTTGTATACATTAATAACATACAATTATTGAATGTAATAGATGCTATATATGAATGCACAGTACACGTATTCAGCATGTATGTATATTGTATATATAGAATACATTTATATAGTTTATATTGTATGTAGTAAAATGTATTATACATTATATATGTATTAAAGAGCCTTCCTTGTTCTGCTTGTGGATTTGAGCTCATTCCTAGATATAGACTATCTATAATGTATATCACACACACAGTAGTCCTCCAGGCAGTGAAGTAGCATTCAGACAGGATGGTGTAGAAGTAAGAGTACCGGCACAGAGGATACAAATTCCATGCCTACCCCCAGTCTCAGGTGACCAAGGAAACCAAACTCAACCATGGCTGTGCTAGTTTGATGGTCTCTGAATTCTTTTGTCAAGAGAGCTGCAGAACTATCTATAAGTCCAAGCCCAATCTAAGCCCCAGCAACCAGAGACTTCATCTAACACTGGGCCAGCTTACAGCAATCAAACACGCACCCTAGCATGGTGCCAGTCTCCAGCCCATGCCTGTCTGGGAAAGCCTGGGACATTCAATAGAATTCAGCTTAATCTGGTGATGGGCAAACTGACCCCTGAGTCCTCTCTTAGAAAGCTGCATTAGAGAACTTGCAACTTATTAGTCCCCTAACTTCTCCACGAATTACAAATTCCCCACCAGATTTATTTCATCAAGGACTTTAGAGAAAGTTTTTTTGAAACATCTAAATGTCTACTGGAAATAGAACATTTGTGGAGATGACTGTTAATCTCTCTTCCAGACCCTGTGGTGGAATAAGGACTAATTTGTTAAGGGCTATCTTCAACTTCTAGATTTGCTCCAGTCATGATACAAAATATGTTCCTCTAGCAGGTGAACATGAATGAAATTCAGTAACCTCATGAATCAAACTCTTCCCTCATAGCACCTCAGACCACTCGCTGTGCCTCTCAGAGCTCACCGGAGCCTCGGAACTCTGGATGTTCTGCTGTGGAGACCTGAAACTCAGGCCGTGCTTTCCCTTCTCCCTCTGCAGCCACCCTTCTGAGAAAAACCACCCACTGTTTCACTCCATGTGGGTTTCTATCTGCGATAAAGGAAAAGATTCTCTTTACCTTTCTGAACCCAATGTCAACTCAACCAGAATTAATCTTTTTTTTTTCAGCGAGGCTCCTGAGAACACATGTGGGTGTCTCTGGGACCCCTGAGATCAAAGTCGAAGCTGCTTTGCTCCAGCCTGACTCTCCCAAGCTGTGGTTCCTTCTCCTGTCTAAATGTCTTTGGTTGCTTCATCCTACATTCTCAGCCCAGGAAGGTCAGGATTCTTTAAGGAAAGGCAGGGTTTTGGGAGTGGGCTTCCAGGCCTGTGATTTTCAGAGAACACCTGGGCTGTTCTGGAGAGTAATTCCACAGAATTATCCATCTATGACAATGGAGGTAGCTGCCCTGAGCTCAGAGGAGGCTAGGAGTAGAATGGACCTATGGGAGCAGAGACTGAGGCTCTGGTGGTGTGCATGTCTAAGAGGCCAATATGTTCTCAGCATTGGAAGGAGCCAAACTCTTGCTTGTTAATCACAATGATGTAGGGGACAGTGATGAAATTCTTCTCAGCCAGAATCTCTTCTGGTGTCTTCAGCAGCACCGCCCCCTTGCTCACTATGAGAGATGAAGGGCGTGGATGAGATTCTCTGCCCAGGTAACCACTGTTTTTGTCCTCTGCCCGACTCAGGCCTTAGTCAGCGCATTGATTCCTGTGATCACAGAAACTCGAGGTCCTAAACGGGGCTTAGTCTATGACTCACCAAGAATAGGGCCACAACTGGGGAGCCAGCAGTGATAAGGTAATACTGGTAGGAAATGGCTATGGAGGCTTGACCAAAGTGAAATACACACACACACACACACACACACACACACACACACATGTGCATGAAAACACACATGGACACACACCTTAATTTGTAGCTGTGGGGTGTAAAAGTTCAATGAGTCCTGAATGAGCCAATACTACTAGTCAAGAATAATTCCAAAGTTAGGCCCTGGGAGGCTCTAGTTGGGATATTCATAACATTCACCTTTGTTTTGTGTGTCCATTCACATGAAAGACACATAAATATAGTTGACTTGCACATTAGTTATTTGAAGAATTTGTCATAATGAGATTCTAGCTGGAGCTGATTTGTTTTACTGACTCCACGCAACATAACTGTTAGGAATTTTGCCAACGTGAGTTCTCTGCCAACGCAAAAGTCCCAATCAAGCCAAATCACAACAAGCCAAATTAATAAATATCCAGGTTTAATGGGATTCCTGCTCTCTCGGGTGGCCCCAAGGGGAAACCGGGAAGCCACAAGTGTGACCACCACCGGGGGAAGAGGGGGTGAGGAAAGAGACCATGCGGGAACTTTCCGGGGAAGCAGTTTAAATAGACTGGGGAGTGGTCAAGATTTTGGCAGGCTGTCTTGACCCTGCTCTGGGAAGGGGTCAAGGCTTGGCGGGCACAGGAACGGGCCCTCCAAAGATGGAGGTCAGAGACCAGGACTTACATTCCAGACTGTTTGTATAAGGGATAACAGGAATCTGAGGTGATATTTTGACTAACATTTAGGCTCTCTTAGGAAAAAGGGGCGTTGACTCAAGTCTGGCTACTTCCTGCGGGCATGGGACGATGTGGGAAGGGGGAGAGCTAGTTGTTGGTGGGTCCACGCTCAGTCAGAGGTGTGGCTGAAAAGGCATCCCATGTGCTGTCATCCCGGAGAAGCCAGGCATCTGTTCTTTGGGGGAGGTGAGAAGGCAGGTGTCTAGGAGAAAAAATATTCTTATCACCAAAATGTGTATGCCAGGATGAGGAGCAGGTAGGCATCCTGGAAAACCAGAGGGTGGAAGGTCCTGTCTGCTGGACAGACCAAGTGTCCTGAGTAGGTACCCACTTGGGCCTGGAGAGATGGTACCAGCATGGGTGTTCCAAGAGCTTGGCAGCCAAGGGGGTGGTGAGGATTATCATGTGAGGTCCTGTCCATCAAGGTTTGAGAGATCTAGGAGTTAACTGTTTGAGGAGTATTCTGTCCCCTGGGGAGAGCGGGGCAGGTTTAGGAGCATTAGGGTCCACTGGAGTGGTGGCAGATAGATAACTGTCAGTGTGTGAAGGGAGAAGGGACTTCAGAAGGGAGAGGTGGGGTAGATACCCCACCAGTGGAGGAGTTTGGACTGGGAGGTTATGGTTAAGGGGAAAGGGCCTGCCATGAAGTAGCTCAAAAGGGCTCAGGCCTGTAGGGGAACGTGGGGTGGCCCTGAGGCGAGTAAGGGCAATGGGGAAAAGGGAGGGCCAAGATAACCTGAGTTCAATTGAGAGCTTGGTTAATTGTTGTTTGATGAGTTCACTGGCCTTCTCCACCTTTCCCGAGGATTGTGGATGGTGGGGGGTGTGGAATTTCCAGGAGATGTTGAGAGCCTCTGACACGAGCTCCATGACCCTGGAAGTGAAGGCTGGCCCATTGTCCATCTGGATGGTTCATGGGACACCAAACCGAGGAATGATGTGGTCCAGGAGTACCTGAGCCACCACATCTGCTGTTTAGAAATGCTTCTATCCATCCTGTAAAAGTGTCCACAAGTGTTAAGAGATAATGGAGTTTTTTATGAATAGGCATATGAGTGAAATCAACCTGCCAATCTTTGTCCAGCTGATGTCCACGAAGCTGGTGTAGAGAAAGACTGACGTATGTGGAGAGCCCCTTGTGGGTTGGCCCAGCACACGTCTGGCAGGAGGAGTAAATCTGTAAAATAGAATCTCGGAGATGGGTGGGGTCAAAAAGGGGCTCCAAGAAGCAGAACAAAGCTTTGGGGAAGTGGCTAAGGATTTCTTGACCCTGTAAAGTCACTGGGCAAGCAGGTATCACTAAGAAAGAATGAGAGAAAAATTGTCCTGCAAGAATGCAGGGCTGTGGCAAAGTTTTAAGTAAGGAGGAATGGGTCCCGTCTACCCCCTTTACTGAAATTGGTGAGGGGAACGTAAGGCCCGAGTGAGATGTTAGAACAGAATAGGCAGCTCCCATGTCCAGAATAAAAGTAATGGACTTACCCGCTACCTGCAGCTTTACCCTAGGTTCAGATAGGGTTACAGGATATACTAAGTCTGGGCAGCGTCAATCCTCTGCAAGGCTGAGAAGTTCGAAGGCTGGCACAGTTTCACTTGCCAATGTTGGTGAGGCTGGACCTCCATGGCGTGGCATAGAGGACAAGCCCTCACGGGGGCATTGTAATTTCCAGTGTCCAGGTTGCTGGCAGATAGGGCATAACCTCAGAGGAGGCGTAGTGCAATATCATGCCACATGACCATTTAGGCCACACTTGAAACAGCTTGCCTGTGAGGTTGACTTAGGCTGGGCTCCATCAGAGTAGAGCCTTGTGGTTGGCTTCCCTTGTCCCCATTCCTCAACCGTAGGGCAGCTGCTAAGGCCTGGGCCTGCAGATTGTTGTAGCCTTGTCTGTCGGGAAGACTCAGCTGATTCTTCTCGGGCATTAAAAACTTTAAAGGCCATTTTCACCAATTCCTGTATAGGGGCTTGGGGACCCTCCTCAACCTTTCTTAATTTTAAGCAGAAGGATTAGTAGAAAAGGAGCCTAGCCACTTTTCTATCTGAGAGAGATCTGGAAGAGAAAAGGGAACATGAACTTTCACATTGCCGTTGACTCCCGCCACTTCCCGGAGAGGACAGAGAAGGGCGGAGCTATGGTGGGATCTGGTGGGAAGGATTGGGAGGGGCTAGCTTAGAGCACAGAGGAGGTCCAAGGGTGGGGAGATGAGGTAGGAGGGGGAGGGGAGGAGGAAGGTGGGTAAGGTGGAAATTGATTTTGAACTTCTGGATTGGCAAGGGAGGGGGTAGACAGGGAAGAAGAGAAATGTGAAGAATGTTGTTCCATAAGAAGGGGTTGGGTAGTGTGGGATTGAGGGAGTGGGGGAGGGGCCAGTGCCTCTGGCTGCATGGTCCAGCTGGAATTGTTAGGGTCCCAATTTTCAGGTGACTGGGAATTTGGAGGCATTGGCCTTAGCTACCAAGACCGGTGCCATGAGACACTGGCTACCAAGGGAAGGGTGAGAGCACAGAGCCCAAAAACTATGGACATACGTAAGCGCTGCCCATTTGTCCTTATGGCAGCAAAAATTTAAATTTAGCCATTCGAGACAGATTGTATCAGACAGTTCCAATTTATAAAGATTTTGTAAGAGGCATCCCAGGGGCAACAGCGCATCTGGCTTTGAACTGCAAGTGCCCATTTTAAAGTCTATGCCCAACCGCGTGGCCTAAGTCTATTACAGCACATCTGCTAAAATAGCTCTTAGGCATAACGGGGTCATGGAAATTGAATGCTAGGCATCCCTAAAGCAAATAAAGTCCATTTCAGCTAGACCCGGTCTTGCCAGTCTAGCCACTGAGCTGAGATCAAACTCTTGGTGTGGGCCCACGGCTTCTACAAGAGTCTGATAATCAACAAAAGTAAGTATGAATGGGTTCCCCAAACCTTATAGCATAGACAACAAAAAGGGACTCACCAAGATGCTGCTGCTGTAGCCCAGGAGCTGGTTTTAGCGTGGCATGGAGAGCTCAGATTGTGGACTAGGGGGGTTTTGTCGCATGGCCTATGGCCACACGGAAAGGCCGCCCTACCCAGTGGGACCTCCAAGATGTTAGGAATTTTGCTGACGCAAAAATCCCAACCAAGCCAAATCACAACTAGCCAAATTAAAAAATATCCAGGTTTAATGGGATTCCTGTGCTCTCGGGTGGCTCCGAGGGGAAACCGGGAAGCCTTGGTGGTGAGGGCAACCACCAGGGGTAGAGGAAAGAGACCACGCGGGAACTTTCCAGGGAAGCAGTTTAAATAGACCTGGGAGTGTTCAAGATTTTGGCGGGCTCATCTTGACACTCCTCCAGAGAGGAGTGAAGGCTTGGCGGGCAAAGGGATGGGGCTTTCAAAGATGGAGGCCAGAGACCGGGACTGGGACTTGGAATAACTATAAAAGTGTTTGACTTCTGACTTCCACCCTTGCTGCCCACTATGTTTTAAAAACACATCATTTCAAGCCCTCCTCTCACAGGCTCACAGTGGAAAATGGGCCCTGAGTCCAGTTCAAACTGCCCCTGTAAAGAAGCTCTACCATGCAGAGGGCACCTGAGAGTCACCAAGGGGAGAAGGAACCACTCATCTGAAGTAGGATACATGCTGACCACACAGCGAAGACGCCTGTGCCCTCGGTGGTGAACTCTGAGCATGAGCATTTCCCAAACAGTGGCATGAATGTTTCCCTGTCAGAGGAAGTGACTGTTGAGTATTCCACATCCCTCTGATACTTTTGGAGGCAGAGGATCCCCGCTGACCTTCTTCACCTGACGATTCCCCCCACCCTTGGAGCTGCAATCCTGCAGTTTCCTTAGGACAAGTCAGGCTGTTGCCCCCTTCCTGCCCCTTCTCCCATCTTCCCTTTGGAGGAGAGTGGAGCAGAGCAATCAATGGCTTTTTCCAGAGCAGAGCAATCAATGGCTTTTTCCAGAGCAGAGCAATGGCTTTCACTGGAGCAGAATTGTTAACGCTTTGCTGGGGAAGCCTCCCCAGCTGGAACAAAACTCTAACACTTCAGCTGGGAAAGCTGTCCCTTCAGAGTTGCCCATAATCCCACAGCTCCTCTAAGCCCTTCTGGCTCTCGGGACCCCATTCCCAACCCTTTGCTGTGGATGAGACCCCTCCTCCTGGAGCTCAGTTTTTGTCCTCACCTTCCAGTCTCTACGAAAGCCCTGATACCAGGCGCCGGGTATCCCCACTGGCTTAGCCAGGCTAAGCGGCTGGCCCTCGGCAAGTGTGGGGACAACCCACTGAAAGACTTGGTCATCCCTGAGTACTACACCCACAACTACAGTCTGCCGTGACATTTTCCTTCTCTCTCATCCATGAGACTGTGTCTTCCATACCCTCTCTTTTCCCCTTGGATGCCTCTTGGAAAACCTGTAGCCTCTACACTTGGCACCTGACCTGAAAGGCCCTAAATTTATTTATTCTTGTAATCAAATTTGGCTTCAATATCCCTTACATAATCAGTCCAAAGGGCCACCTAATGGCACCCTACATCCTAATATTTGGGACCTTTACAAATACTGTGAGTTTCCGTGCAAACGGAAAGAAATTCCCGGTTCCCTAGTTCTCTTTTCTCAACTCCAAGCACTGTTTGTTTTTGTCTAGTCTCCCCACCACACACCGAGTATATGTCCTGTCTTTCAATTTACCAATGATGGATCTGTAAGTTTGTTGCAAAGTGGTCCCAGGAGCCAGACACAGCAGGAGGGAGAGGAAGCAAAGGCAGGCCAGTTGTATCAGGCACACACCCTACACTGCTCTTCACAGACTGTTGCATTGCTCAGCTCTCTCCCCAAGCATCCTCTGTCTATAGCCAGAGCTGAAACTCCTCGAGCTGTAAGGTCCAAACCAGATGATTCTTCCTTTATTTTTTTATTTTTATCTTTTTATCGATATTTATTGAGCTCTAAATTTTTCTCTGCTCCCCTCCCTTCCTCTCTCCTCCCCACTTCAATTCTTCCCCAAGGTCCCCAGGCTCCCAATTTACTCAGAAGATCTTGTCTTTTTCTACTTTCTACTTCCCATGTAGATTAGATCTATGTAAGTCTCTCTTAGTGTCCTCATTGTTGTCTAAGTTCTCTGGGATTGTGGTTTGTAGGCTGGCTTTCTTTGCTTCTTATGTTTAAAAACCACCTATGAGTGAGTACATGTGATAATTGTCTTTCTGTTTCTGGGTTACCTCACTCAAAATGATGTTTTCTAGCTCCATCCATTTTCCTGCAAAATTCAAGCTGTAGTTATTTTTTTCTGCTGTGTAGTACTTCATTGTGCAAATGTACCACATTTTTCTTATCCATTCATCGATCAAGGAACATTTAGGAGGCTGTTTCCAGGTTCTGGCTATGACAAACAATGCTGCTATGAACATAGTTGAGCACATGTCCTTGTGGCACAATTGAGCATCCTTTGGATATATACCCAAAAGTGGTACTACTGGGTCTTGAGGAAGGCTGTTTCCTAATTTTCTGAGAAATCGCCACACTGACATCCAAAGGGGTTGTACAAGCTTGCATTCCCACCAGCAATGCAGAAGTGTTCCGTTTTCCCCACAACCTCTCCAGCATAAGTTGTCATCAGTGTTTTTGATATTGGTCATTCTTACAGGTGGAAGATGGAATCTCAGAGTTGTTTTGATTTGCATTTCTCTGATGACTAAGGATGTTGAACATTTCCTTCAATGTCTTTCAGCCATTTTAGAATCCTCTGTTGAGAGTTTTCTGTTTATGTCTATACTCCATTTTTTTATTGGATGATACGATTTTTTGTTGTCCAATTTCTTGAGTTCTTTGTATATTTTGGAGATCAGACCTTTATCTGATGTGGGGTTAGTGAAGATCTTTTCCCATTCTGTAGGCTGTTGTTTTGTCTTGTTGACCATGTCCTTTGCTTTACAGAAAGAAGCTTTTCAGTTTCAGGAGGTCCCATTTATTAATTGTTTCACTCAGAGTCTGTGCTTCTGGGGTTCTATTTAGGAAGTGGTTCCCTGTGCCAATGCATTCAAGTGTACTTCCCACTCTCTCTCCTATAATGTTCAGTGTGGCTGGCTTTATGTTGAGGTCTTTGATCCATTTGGACTTGAGTTTTGTACATGGTGATAGATAGGGGTCTATTTTCATTCTTCTACATGTTGATATCTAGTTATGCCAGCACCACTTGTTAAATATGCTTTCTTTTTTTATTTGATATTTTTTGCTTCTTTATCAAATATCAGATGTTCAAATATGTGTGGATTGATATACGGGTCTTCTATTTGGTTCCATTGTTCCTCCTGTCTGTTCTTATGCCAGTACCAGTCTGTTTTCAGTACTGTAGCTCTGTAGTAGAGTTTGAAGTCAGGGATTGTGATGCCTCCAGAAGTTCTTTTATTGTACAGAATTGTTTTGGATATCCTGGGCTTTTTTCTTTTCCATATGAAGTTGAGTACCATTCTTTCCAAATCTTTGAAGAATTTTTTCTGGGATTTTGATGAGCATTGCGTTAAATCTGTAGATTGCTTTTGGTAAGATTGTCATTTTTACTATGTTAATTCTGCCTACCCAAGAGCATGGCAGATCTTTCCATTTTCTTGTGTCTTCCTCTCTTTCTTCAAAAATTTAAAGTTCTTGTCATACAAGTCTTCCACTTGTTTGGTCAGAGTTACTTGGAGATATTTTGTGCTATTTGTGGTTATTGTGAAGGGTGTTGATTCTCTGATTTCTTCTCCAGCCCTTTTATCATCTGTGTACAGGAGGGCTACTGATTTTTTTGAGTTAATCTTGTATCCTGCTACATTTCTGAAAATGTTTATGAGTCGTAGAAGTTCCTTGATATTATTTTTGGGATCACTTATGTAAACTATCATATCATCAGCAAACAGTGAGAGTTTGACTTCTTCTTTTCCAGTTTGTATCCTCTTGATCTCCCTTTGGTGTCTTATTGCTCTAGGTAGGATCTCAAGAACTATATTGAATAGGTATGGAGAGAGTATACAACCTTGTCTCGTTCCTGATTTCAGTGGAATCGCTGGGAGTTTCTTCTCTCTATTTAATTTGATGTTGGCTTGCTGTATATTGCCTTTATTATCTTTAGGTATGTTCCTTATATCCCTGCTCTCTCCAAGACCTTTATCATGAAGGGATGTTGTCTTCCTCTGTTTTCAACCATGCTCACAAGCCTCCCACTCATACACCTCAACCCACAATTTCTTTTCTTTTTCTCCAGCCTCTCTGGTTTCCCCTTTCCCTTCTCAGTTACAGGCTGCCCATCCAGTCAGTGCTGAGGTGGTCCCTGGTAGGCCCATTCTTGGTAGGGATCAATTTGTAACTTGCCTTCTTGCTTCTTCAAAAAGCCACACATCAAACAGTAAATTATGAAAAAAAATCCAAGAGGTCATCCAGGACAAACATGAAAATCCAGCCCAATTCCTAGACTGCCTTACAAAGCTCTCTTGCAATATGCCAAACCTGGATCCTCAGACTCTATACAAAAAGCAACTTATGACCTACTTCTCCCAGAGTTTCCCAAACATTAGGTCCAAACTTAAGCATCTAGAAGGGACCACAGACTCCACAAGTAGAAGTCTTATCTGTGGCCTTCAAGGTGTACCACTGAGGAGACGAAAAAGCCCCAAACAAAAATACATGATGCTAGTGAATCCCTTTTAAGAATGAATCTTCTGCGACCTTTTCTTGCCCCCTTTCTCTTGGAACTACTTGATTTATCTCTTTTAATATCCTCCTGGGCCTATATGTTGCCATTTTCCTAGCCTCCCAGGAGCTGCCTACTAAGTCCTGCAGCTTCTTTTAGCCCTCTGGGCCTCTGTGACCTAGTCCTTCCTGTCTCTCAGCTGCACCTGGAACTCTCATAGATTTTCTGTCTCCTCCTGGGAAGGGGAGAAGGGGGTTGACGAGATCTTGAGGGAAGGGTATAGTCAAGATTCAGGAAGGACAGATATGAGAGCAAGGAATGAGATATCTTGATTGAGGGAGCCATTATGGGGTTAGCAAGAAACCTGGCTCTAGAAAAATGCCCAGGCATCTACAAGGATGACCCTAGATAAGACCCTAAGCAATAGAGGAGAGGGTGTCTGAACTGGCCTAACCCTGTAGTCAGACTGATGATTATCTTAAACATCACCATAGAACCTTCATCCAACAACAGATGGAAACAGAGGCAGAGACCCACATTGGAGCACTGGACAGAGCTCCCAAGATCCAGATGCAGAGTGAAAGGAGTGAGAGTATGAGCAAGGAATTCAAGGCCATGAGGGGGTCATCCACTGAGACAACTCCAACAGGATTGGGGGTGAATGAGCATGGGCACAAACAAGTCCCTCTGAATGTGGCTGACAGTAGGGACAAACTGAGGGGCCAATGATAGTGACACTGGGATTTGTCTCTACTGCATGTACTGGCTTCTTTGGATCTTCTTCTCTTTGGATGTAAACCTTGCTCAACCTAGATGTAGTAGGGAAGGCCTTGGACTTTCCACAGGACAGGGACATTGCTGTCTCTTAGGGTTGGAGAGTGTGGGTTGGGAGGATGTGTGAAGGGAGTGAGAGGGGAGTAGGAGGAGGGGAAGGAGTGGGAATTTGGATTAGTATTTTTTAAGTAATAAAATATATAAAAAATAAACTTTTTGTCTAGATTTCTTCAAGAACAGATTGAAAAAATTGCTAACCAGACTATTAATCAGTTGCTATTATATGATTACTGGCCCTTAGCTATAGAGCTAGAGGCCAGCCATTCCCAAATATACCTTGATGGTGAAGATCAACTTTGCCAAAAAGGGTTTGATGCCCTGATTCAACACTAAGTAGTCTAACAATAACAGTTCTCCTCTTTCCCATGACATAATTGTTTATCAATAATAAACAACAAAAAGGGGGGAATATAGGCCCCTCAAGTCACAAGACCTCCAACTGCCAGGTTCCACCCACAGGACACTCTGCCTTAACTGCTGGACCTAACCCCCACCCTACAGAGTAAAAAACCCAATCTCTGAACATGAAATCCCACCAACCTCCACCCTGGAAAGCTCCACCCTCTCCCCAAGAAACTCTATCCAAGCCCTGATCCTGTTCAGATTGCTGCTGTTTCTCAATTGGCAGCCGCCTTCTGGTTTTTCCTGTCCCAGTGTCTCATGTGAGGTTTGGTGTGTGGTGTGACTTTGTGTAATTCCTTGGCTCCTGACTGCCAGGATGCCTTTCCATCCAACCTTTAATGCTCACAGTGGGGCAGGCTTTGAAGTTTCCTATGCCCAGGATGCCGCCCAGTGTCTCAGTTGACTCGCTGTTACCTGCAAGATGTAGACCCTCAGCTGCGTCTCCAGCACCACGTCTGCCTACACGCTGCCATGATAATGGACTGAACCTCTGAAACTGTGAGTTGCCGTGGTCACGGTGTTTTTTCACAGCAATAGAAGTTTTAACTCAGACGAATGTCTTTTAGAAACGTGCCTGTGGGTCACGTCTGTCTCCTCTTTATCCAGAGGCAGTCCTTTGTCTCCCAGGGACAAATACTCCTTCCCCCTCCCTCTTGTGCCCTCATTTTCCTCTCTCCCTTATACCCTTTCCTTTCTCCCTTGTCCTTTGTCTCCCGTGAACTCTGGTGAGTAGGTGAACAATCTAGTTAGGCACCGGCTCAACTTCTCCATGTTCAATGACAGAAGTGCTATTTGGTGGTTTCCATGGGTCCCTTTGGTTAATAACTCAACAGGCTGTAACCTGTTCCTGGCACTGGAGGTTTAATTTGGTGGCACAAGATGTCTTCTTGAAGCCTTCTCTCCCATTATTTTTGTCTCCATGTGGGTGCCTTTCACATATGTATAGGAAGCTCCTAGGATAGTTGGTTCCCATAGAGTTGTTGAAAGGACCTTTAGTATTGGTTGTCCCTCTCCGTTTTCCCTCCTTTACCTTTCTGTCCCATCCCCCTTTCATTAAACCATCCAACTCTAGTTTCCTATATAGCTTCATTACACTATAGACTATTTCCTTTCCTTGAGAGATACTCGCCTCCCTCCTGGTCCCTTAGTAAGTACCAAACCTCTGTGGTTATTCAGATTGCAGTTCCCATATCAGAACCTTAAAAGGTAACAACCTTAAAAGGGAAAAAAAATCCAATCTTTGTCTACATGTGTTGAGTGAGCACTGTATGCTTTTTTTTTTCTGGAGTCTGACATGGGCATGTGCAGAGCACACAGGGTGCACAGTCGCTGAGAACCATTGCGTGCTCACAGCGCGTCACTATGCATGTGAAACTGGTTGCTAAGGATGCTCAGTGTGAGTGGCAGCTCACACTGAACCAAGGACCTGCCCTGGCAGGAAGTTCTTTTGGCTCAGCGGGGAGACTTAACCAGTGTTTTGAATATTTACTGTTAGGTTGGGAGGGTGTGGGTGGCTAAAGGAGAAGGCAGGGAGGGCCTGGAGGGCCTGTGGAGCCTTGAGGCCCAACATGCAGGAGGACCTTGATTACGATGCCCATACTATTAGAGCCTCTCAGCAGGCTCTCTGGTACACCCGCCTGTGGCCCGCATGCCTGGGTCATGTGTGCTTGGGTCGTAAATGGCAGGAATTTCCCCTCTACTTAATCTGGTATGACTTTGTGGGGCAGTTTCACAGGGTGGTCAATGTAGGTGATGTGGCTTCAGTTGAGAGACTCATCAACTTCAGTGAATATCATGTGAACAAATATGACAGGAGGGGCAGGTAATGGGGCCTGGGGAGGGGCGAGGGGCAGGAGGGGCAGGAGGAGCAGAAACTGTTGGGGACAGTCAGGGTCTATCATGGAGAAACACACCTTCCAGAGCTGCCTGAGGGAGGGCAGGTGTCATGCTTAAGGCTCTTCTTTCATGGAAACCACTGGGTTTTGTGCCTACTTTAGGCTTCTAGGCATCTGAAACCTGCCCACCTTGGAAGGGCAGCTCCTAGGCTTTCTTTAAGAGAAGCAAAACAAAGAACTTCAGTTAGTTTACAAATCCTTTTACACTGTCTCCTTTAGAGCACTTTATTGGGCACTTTAAAGGGATTTAGCTAATAAAACCACATACATGTTTTTATGTGTACACTTAAAATTTTTTAATTTGAGTGTTTTGCCTGCATGTATTTTCAATGTGTCACACACACATCAGAAGAAGGTGTTGGACCTCCTGGAACTGGAGTTATGGACAGTAGAAATCTGCATGTGGGTGCCAGGAATCAAACCAAGGTCCCCTACAGGAAAAACTAGAGCTTGTAAATGCCAAGCCATCTCTCCAGCCCTTAATGCATATTTTTTAATGCTATGTTATATGCAACACAGAAAATTGTATCATGAGATAAATTTTCACTTAAAATATCAACTTAAAGCCCCCCCCAAAAGAATCACCAAGAAATATTATGCCTATGTCTTTCATGTTTGCTGAGGAATCTCATAAGGAAATTTTCAACATAAACTATAACTCTGTCCCCTGGCCCCTTATATACATGTTGTGTGTGCTTTGGTGCCTACATGAAGGCTAGATGTTGACATTCTCTTTGTCAATTTCTTTTCCTCTCATTAAAAAAACTTGTGTGTGTGTGCACATGTGCCCCACACATGCCAAGTAAGTGTGTGAAGGTCAGAAGAGAACCATATTTGACAGTGTTGTGTTCTGCCACGTCGTGGATTCTGGGGATTGAACGAGGCTATTGGGTCTGCCAGTGGTCACCCTCAGCTGATGAACCACCCTGTGTTCCCAACACCTCAGCTTTTGAGACAGATTCTCTTACCCAAATCCCCACTGTGTTTGATTTTCTTGGAGTATACTGATTTACCTAGACTTGCAGGCAAGCAAGCTTTGGGGATCCTCCTGTATCCACATCTCCAAGTTTCTCGGGGTGCCGGGGTTCTGAACTCAGCTCCTCGGGCTTGCCAGGCGAGTGCTTTACCAACTGAGTTTTAATGGTCACTGCAGCCCCTCTTTCCTAGTCCTTGTTTCTTATTTCTCACTAGTTTATAGGCAGGAAACAATGACCCTCAACAGTATATTCTCCACAGCTCACATGCTTCTTGATCATGTCTGTATTTCTGAGGTCATTTAGTCTATAGTTATTCAGTCTTCCAAATTAGAGCTTCATACAAATAATAGAACAGTAAATAATTGTTTCAAAGTATTCTTTTGCTTAATAAATGTATTCTTTAAAAACCCTGAATATTCCAGCTCTATTTTTCTATCCTGCCAATCCATTTATTCCCCGCGTGTAACTTAGATATCTCCTGTACAGCATACAAATTTACTAGCCCTCAAGATCCTCTCATTCTTAATCTATTCATGTTTCTCTGCCCAGTCAGCTTTCCTTACATTCTATAAATTTAAATATTGAATACAATGAACAATGCGCAATAGAATCCCTAGTTGTTGGCTTAAAGCTTTTTGAAAATCAAAGAAAGGGAGTTATGATGCCATGGGTTTTCTCCTTGTGGTTGCTCAAGTTTGGTGCTAGGTGATGGGACACATGGAGAGGTATAAGAGAAAGCCATTTGCTACCATCTGGTGTCTGTATTAACATGGACACTCTGTCTATTTTCTGAGGACCATGCTGTGTCCCTGTTGGCAGCAAATATAAAAACACTGCTTCTGGACATTGAGAAATGAAAAAAAATCAAAATACTGATAACTGAGAATTTAGATTTTTGTTTGTTATTGCTATTCTAAGTTTGTTTACATTTCATAGTCTTAAAAGCTGAAATTTACATAGATACGAGTGACCTTTAGAATTGTCATGGGCCTGTGGATTGTGTCATATTTCATCTGCATGATAACCTTTTATTTTGTATGGTAGCAAAGTAAAAATCATTGCCAATTATAGTCATAAAATATCACGAATTATAAGTGGCAGATGTCAGCGATGCTAAAATGTGAAATAAAGAGGAAGGCAGGTGCAGTGGAACTGCCTGCATTCCTACCTACTGGGAGGAATAGCAAGTTCAAGACCAGCTTAGGGAATAGAGTTTTAAAATATTGTAAAGTTATTTGAATAAAAATTTTACATCTGCAGTAGGTATAATTCTGTTATTTCTCTTTATTGAGATATTGTTCCTGTTAACATTAGGAAGACCAATCATAATTGTGTCCAGCAAACACTGAGCTGTCAGGTGCTGGAAGCATTTGACTGAGCTCTTGAAGATGCGAGTTGAAGCATCACAGCAGCAGTGTGTAAGATAGCTACAGTGTTGAATCCCCATTCTACAGATGGAGAGACTGAGTCATGGAGCTCAGAGGAAGTCTAAGTAGTAACTAATAACTAACACTGATTAGTTATTCAAATCCAAGCTGAGTTCAATCTATTGGGCACTCTCCTGTTATCCAGAGAGGCTGCTCTGAGGTAGGATGAAGACTGTGATAGAGCACTCGCCTTGAATGGGACAGTTATGCACTATATGCCTAGCACAGCAAATGAACACCTGAGTAGAGAAATAAGTAAATAAGAAAATTTTGGTTTCTTCTCTTACATCAGAAGGAAATGCATTTTGCTGTCTAGTATTTATACTTGAATGTGCCTTTACATAGTAATCTGTAATTTCCTAAAATGTCCTCCCAATTTGTAGAACATCACTGCATTACGCCTGTGCTCACAATCATCCAGCTATGATAACATTGTTATTATCAAACTGTACAGATATTAATATCCAGGATGATGAAGGCTGCACACCCTTGATTAAGATAGCTATCAAACAACTGTTTTGGCATGAAATGGCTTATTCTTGTTTGGTTTTTGTTGCTGTATGAAACATTGGCCAAAACCATCTCAGGAAGAGAAAGGTTTATTCGGTCTACAATTCCACATCACAGTCTGTCATGAAGGGAAACCAGGGCAGGAGCTCAATCAGGACTAGAGGCAGGAAATGAAGCAGAGGTCATGGGGGAATGCTGCTTTTCCATGGCTTTTTCCAAGGCTTGCTCAGATTTCTTATACTACTCAGGACCACCTGCCCAGTCATGCCACCACCCCTAGGAAGCTGTGCCCTCCCACATCAACCTCAATCAAGAAAATGCTCTACAGAACCCCAGAGTTCAGTCTGGCGGAGGCGATTCTTCAAGTGAGGTTCCTTCTTTCCAGGTGCCTTCAGCTTGTGTCAAGTTATCAAAACAAGCAACTGGACAAGCAACTTCCCCCATTACAACAATAGCCAAACAGTGCTGGTGAAATGCCTTAATATCTAGGTGTGGTGGAACACCCCTGAAATTTACCACTTGGAAAGCTTTCGTGGGGAGGTTATGAATTTAGGCAAGCCTGGGGTACTTAAGAGGACCCTGTCTGACAAAAAAGAGAGTTAATATGCATAACCTAAACAATTGGTCTGATCCAAGGGTATCTATTCAATGTAATTGTTGGAATGCTTAGCCTGACTTTCTTGAATTCAGTATCTCTTTCTTTATACCATAACCACAGGCCATCCAGCGGGACAATGTGGGTTGTGTTTCTGTATTATTGATGCAGGGTGCTGATTCCCACATAGTAGATTTCAGTGGGGATATGGCCCTACACCATGCTGTTTCCAAAGGTAACACAATAATTGCCTGGAAACTGCTCGAATACATGCTAATATTGAAGCCAAAACAGAGGTAAAAATCATTCAAGTTCATTCCCAGTGTACTTCCAGCAATGACACTCACATCGCTTTCCACATTGTGAAGCTCAAGCAGTCTCTCTGAATCTGTTCAGAGTCAAACATTTTTCCAAATCTGTTTTTCATAGTTCTTGTAAGTAACTTAAAGGAACTCAGCGCAGCACATTTTGTTTCAGACGTGGGCTTTACTTTCAAATTGAACAAGTAAAGGATTTGAACCCACACATACTTCACATACACACAAGCAGTAAAAAATAATTTTAACTTAAATGTCTGTAGAAAAAAAAGAAATCCGTGCAACTAAGAAGCTATGGATGTGGTTTGTCTCTCAGAGATGAGGTTAGAGTGGAAAGGTCACAGGCACACAGGCAAATGTGGAAATTTGATCATTGAAGAAAACATACTGAGAAGACATTTTTTATTTTACTTTTTCAAATTTTCTATGTACATAGTGAAGGGGCCAAAATGTGACTCCATCTTAGACAAGGAGCAACTTCATTGTAATTAATGACCTAAGCCTGAAGCCAGGAAGTTACCCAGTCAAATTTAGCCAATCGGCTAAACAGTTCCAAACCTGTCCTTATAAGGCTGGGAGACCCAGAGTTGCAGGATCTGGCTGCTACTGACCATATGTGACAGAAAAATCCCAAAATGGATAAAAATGCCCTGTCCAATCAACATGCATCCCATGTAATTACTCCTTGACTGCCCAATTATAAAAAAAAGATACTTAGAATTCCCCAAATTCACTTTTAAAGGGCCTGCATGTCTTTGTCCCTGGTCCTCATTAACATTTTATATGGGTGATGGACTGTTGCATGCTGGCTATTTCTGAAGAATAAACACTCTGTGTTTACATACCATTTGAGTCTGGGGTCTTCCTCCAGCATTTTTGGACCACTACAATAGGAAATGATGTTTGGTTTGAGAGAATTTTTAGTTTAGGAAAAAAATAGTTTTGAAAAACAGATTGAGAAACTGTTCCAGAGATGCCACTTGAGTTCACTCATTCAACAGAGGCACACCAAACCTAACTCCATGTTTTATGGTTGGGGCAATGGAAGCAGATGTCCATGGAGATAAGAAGCTTAGAACCAGCGAGTGTTTGTGGAAAGTTCTGGAGATGAGTGGTGTTCACGGGCAATGTTGGACAGGGGAAAATGTGTCAAAGGGACGAGAACCCCTGTGTATGTGAATCTGCAGCAAGGGCTGAAGGAAAAATCTATCCTTTTGTGACTCTTTTTGTTTACGAAATCTGTGATACATTTTCAGTTGAGAAGCATGTCAATTTATAAAATGAATTTTTTTCTTGACAGTATGATTAACACCATATGAACTTCCCTTATATGAAAACCAACATGAGATGGCAGAATTTTTAATACAGAACGGTGCAGATGCACATTCGGTAGCTAAGCCAAATAGGTACTGTTTTGTTTTTACAATCTTAGTGCTGTTCTTGAGGGTGACATTACTTAAGTAATGAACACTAAAATGGTAGGACGAATATGGCTTCGACTCAGAAGCTCATATTAAGAAAGCCTAGCATACAGGGAGTGTGAGCTGGAAAAGAGACTGTTCCAACATAAACAAAGGAACAGTGTATACCAGGGCTCCGTTTCCCATTTAAAAACAACAGTTTGTCATTTCTAATCTGATTTGATTGGCAATTTTCTACTAGTTGAGGCAACTTCACATTAATGTTGTTTACTTTGAAAAGTGTCAGCTTTATTTTCAACAGTGAAATTTATAATAATTTTAGTATTTTTGTTCTGTTTCTTATATATTCAATATACTATGTTCAACATAAACAGTTTTTTTAAAATCATGTTTTCTCTTTGATCACTCACTCTGCTTTAAGTGATTTTTGAACAAATACATTAGTTTGTCCATCATGACAATTAAATGATATTATCAGATGCTATTTTTTTTCCTGTTCTGTCTGAAATGTCTTGACACTGTGTTTTTCAGATATGAATCTGTGCACACAAAGTCGTGAAACAGCTAATTTGGTTAGGGACAGTTGTCCACATAGCACTCAAAGAAAGGCCTCCAAAGTACATGACAGAGATAGGACTGTGGGGTCACAGGGACACGTGGGCAGATGAACGGAACAGGGGCACTGACTCCAGGAGCATGTAATACAAGGTTACTGGAGCATTCAAAGCAAATCATATGGAAAAAGCACTACTATCATTCATGTGTGTGTGTGTTTTGTTTAAATACGAGGTAAATTCTCCATGAGGAAAGGTGGAAAGGACAGCAGTAATTAATCATCATCAATTGTTGAAGACTGAATTTAGAATTATTTGGCTGGGCCTCTTTCACATGCCGTTAATCCCAGGACTTGGGAGGCAGGAGGCAGAGAGAGCTCTTTGATTTCAATATCAATGTGATGCTTACAGTAGGTTTAAAGTCAGCTGGACTATGTAATGAGATCCTGTTTCAAAAAAAAAAGTATTTGTAAATATCTAATGTAAGACATACTAGAGGCTCAAGAATAAAGAAGTTAGAAAACATGCTAAGTGTTTTTATATGAATAGTTAAATGGTGATCACTTTTAAACATGTCACAGTGACAGAACAGCTGCAAAAGAGGTAGAGCAGAAGCTTCCGCAGATTCATCTGGACCCTGGTAAGTTGGCCCCAGCCCGTCCCCGAGGCCTTCTGGCCACTTGGGGCTCCCCTCTACTGGCTTTGCTGCTTATCCCAACCCTGCTCGCCCCCGGGCATCCCTTCTCATCTGCGTGGTCCCAACTGCACCTGAACTCAGCCTATCCGGGCTGAGGCCTTGGGGGAAGGGCGAGTCCCCTGCTAGAGGGCCTCCTTTATCCCACGGAGCCAAGCCGAGCAGAGCACACATCTCTCAGTAAGCCCGCCTTTGGGACTGGAAACCCCTGGGCGAGGAAGGAGCACAACCACCTTCCGCAGATTCATCCAGACCCCGGGAGCCAAGCGGAGACGAACATAGCAGAGCAGGCAACTCTCAGAAGAGATGGGCAGACGCCAATCAAAGAATTTGTCCAACAACCTGAAAAGCAACATTATAACACCAGAATCCAGCGATTATGGAACAGGAAAGCCGGAGCAACCTATCCCAGATGAAGTAGAAGAAATTGACTTTAAACGTAGCTTTATGAAAATTATAGAATCCTTTAAAGAAGAGGTGAAAAACTCCTTTATCGAAAGGGATGAGAAAACAAACAAAAAGTTAGAAGAAATGAATAAATTCCTCAAAGATACCCTAGAAAACCAAGAAAAAGCAATCAAACAGGTAACTGAAACAGTTCAAAACTTGAAAACTGAAATGGAGGCAATGAAGAAAACACAAACTGAGAGATGGCGGGAAATGGAAAATCTGGATACACGAACAGGAACCACACAGACAAGTATAACCAACAGAATACAAGAGATAGAAGAAAGAATCTCAGATGCAGAAGACACGATAGAGAAAATAAACTCAGTGATAGAAGAAAACAACAAATCCAACAAATTCGCAACACAAAACATCCAGGAAATATGGGACACCATGAAAAGACCAAATCTAAGAATAGTTGGGATAGAAGGAGAAGAATTCCACTCCAAAGGCCCAGAAAATATATTCAACAAAATTATTGAAGAAAACTTTCTGAACCTAAAGAAGGATATTCCTATGAAGGTTCAAGAAACATACAGAACACCAAATAGGCTGGATATAAAAAATCATCCCCTCACCATATAATAATCAAAACACAAAACATACAGAATAAAGAAAGAATATTAAGAGCCGCAAAGGAAAAAGGTCAAGTAACATATAAGGGTAAACCTATCAGAATGACAACTGACTTCTCTACGGAAACCATGAAAGCTAGAAGGTCTTGGATAGACGTGCTGCAGAAACTAAGAGACCATGGATACAAGGCAAGATTACTATACCCAGCAAAGCTTTCATTCACCATCGATGGAGAAAACAAGATATTCCAGGATAAAAACAAATTTTAGCAATATGTAGCCACGAACCCAGCCTTACAGAAAGTACTAGAAGGTAAACCACAACTAAGGAAGGCAAACGACACCCATAATAACACAGTCAGCTAACAACCCTACACCACCTCAACTGAAAGAAGGGAGACACACAAACCCTACCACAAAAAAGAAATTAACAGATATGAACAACTACTGGTCATTAATAACACTTAATGTCAATGGACTCAACTCACCTATAAAAAGACACAGGTTAAGAGAATGGATACAAAACCAGGATCCAACATTCTGCTGTTTACAAGAAACACACCTCAACCACAAAGACAGACATTATTTCAGAGTAAAGGGTTGGGAAAAGGTTTTTCAATCAAATGGCCCTAAGAAACAAGCAGGTGTGGCTATACTTATATCTAACAAAATCGACTTCAAACTAAAATCAATCAGAAGAGACAGAGATGGACACTTCATACTCATAACAGGAAAGATTCATCAAGATGAAGTCTCAATCCTGAATATCTATGCCCCTAATATAAAAGCACCCACATATGTAAAAAAAACATTACTAGAACTCA
>PVIU01019522.1:0-36181 GCA_004026605.1 Ondatra zibethicus
GGCCAGGAGGGATGGGGGTGGGCCTTGGACTTCCAACAGGGCAGGGCACCATGCCCTCTTTCAAGGAAGAAGGGGGAGGGAGGAGGGGTAGGGAGGTAGTGGGAGGGGACCGGGAGAAGGGGAAGAAAGGTAAAAATTTTATTTCTTTAATTATGTTTTTGAATGGAAAAAATAAAACAAAACAATGTATGGAAAAAAAGATATTGCAGATTTCCAAGTCACTGACATGTTTCTTGTAATACCCAAAAACTTTAGGTATTTTTAAACTGCATATAAAAACCGAGATATTGATTAGAATTCTGATACTTATTAGAATAAAGTCTTTTTCAAGGCCTAAGAATCTTTATTATCTTTAAGTAAAGTTCTCATCCCTGCTTTAAGAAAGAAGAGTTTTCAACCTTGGCAATAAGTTTTGAGGATATTGATCACATTTTAGTTACTGTGAGCAGGTAATGGACAAACATCAACTTAGAGGGATAAGGACGGTGTTGGTTCACAACTTCATGGCAGAGGTCTGAATGCTGGGACTGACTCTGACTTTGGTATGGTAGTTTACAAATGGCTAAATTTCCAAAGTGCTCAAAGCCAAGAGACCCTGGGTAGGGAGCCAAGCCTAAGCTAAACCCTATAAACCTGACCACATTTGACATATTAGAATAGCAGGGTCTCACCCCTTACAGGTTCCACAACCTCCCAAAAAGTAGTAATAGTTGGTTCAACTACATAAACTTGAGAGGGACATTTCATCTTCAAAACATAACAAAACCATAACGCAAAAAATTAAAAGGAGAAAGAAAAGATAGAAAATTGGAGGGGAGGAAAAGGAAATGAATGAAGAGGAAGAGGTGGGACAGAAGGGAGTTGTATTGGGATGGTGATGACTGCTTCATTGTCCAGTCATTGGCTATGAGCTGCATTTGGTATGACATGCATCTGGATAGACAGCCTTACTACCTAAATGCAGTTTCAACTATGAGACTCAGATTTGACTAGTCGGCCCTCAAACTTCTGACAACTTCGGAAATGAATCTTCAGTCTGGAAGTATGGATGGAGGCGTAGGTGAGAAATCATATCATCTCCTAAATATGCTGCAAAAACATATAAATTTTATTAAATTTTAAGGAGTTGTTTGATCAATCATTTTTACCTCATGAAATGTTGCCTATCATATTGAATGAATTGTAGGTATGGCTTATGCCGTTGTTCCACCAAAGTTATAGTCCCAAAATAAATCCTTATAGCTAGAATACAATAAAGAGAACATAGAAAGAAAAGAATTGCTACATCTGGAGTGATGAGTTTACATATTCTTGAGTGTCTTCTCTTCTACTGTTTTATTAAACATTCTCTAAATAATAGTGGTTAGTGTATGCCTAAATATACTGGAAGATTAACATGAACAGGTTAAAACAAAGAAAAACATGTAATAATCTGTCTTTAATTCTTTTTGAGTCACATTATGTGTGCTTTTACAATCATGCAGAAACAAAACTAAACAATGAATGCAGCAGAGCCAAACAAATAGATGTAGGCTTGAAGAACTGATGGCACACTTGACTCTTAAGTTTGACCCCTAGGCGTCACATGATGGAAGGAGACAACTGATTCCTTCAATTGGTTCTCTCACTTTCATTGTGTTCAGAGATAATGCACACCTTCCTCCAACAGAAACACACAACCACACACACATATTCACACACACATGCACACATACACAAAATAAATGTAATTTAAATGACAAATAGTAAAAAATGCAAGCTGCCATTATCTTGTGGTATGTTCTACCATACAAAAGTTAGTCAGAGATGGTTAATGTTAGAGTTGTAGGTAATGAGGAATTTTGTTATAACTATGTAGCATTGTATATGGTCCTGAAAAGGTGAGAGAGTAATTTATGTGAATATCAATCAAGAAAAATTAGTAAAATAAGTGCATACAATGAATAGCAAAGACAAAGACCTTTAGCTGCAGCAGGCCTGTATTTTCAAAAAGTAAAACAGAGTGGAGGGCAGAGATGGCCCAGGAATAAGGAAGGGAAATAGGCCATAGAAACCATATCCTTCATTTATGTTAAGACATTGGAATGAATTCAGCCTTTATTTTTAGTGAGTTAACTCATTTTCAGTAGAGGGGTAATATGATCTGTCTTTATTTTAAAATAATCTGTCTTACCTTTGTGCTGAGGATAGACCTAAAAATGGGAGGCGAGATGGGAGCAGGTCTGTTTGCAGGCTAGTATGGTAGCTTAGAAGAGACATACAGGTAAGATTTTGACAGTAGCTGCACAATTGGTAATGGAGCATCAGATTCTTTATGTATTCTAAGTGGAGAGATGCCAGAATATTGTGACTGAAAGAATATGCCAGGCTTAATTCCAACTGTAAGGTGGAGATTGAGCAGTTCAGTGGTGGAGATACCATTTCCAGATATTGGGAGGATATTAGAGAGAGCAAGTTCGCTGTTAGAAGATTGTAAGAGCAGTTTCTTGAGGTCATTCTTAGCTGTCTTTTATAGAGCAGCTGAATACAGGAACTTGGAATTCAAGGGAGCAATCACAGATGAAAACATTCTGTGAAGGCATAGGTAGAGTTCAGGCTATACAAATGGACAAGAAGTGTAACTGAAAAACAACCAGGATAAAACTTGAAAACAAACAAGAGTAATTTTTTAAAAAAAGCTGAAATGCGTATTACTAGAGAACATGCCAACTAGCTTTGATAAAACACAGAGAAAAATTTTTAATAATATAAGAACCCCAAAAGTGAGGAACAATTTACCTAAAAAACAGTTCTCCAATTAACTATTAAATATTCTCTTGATATATAATATATAGTTAACTAGAAGGTAACTACTATAACTGGTAAATTAGTGAATTAGTTGTATGTGTTCAATTTTATGGAGCATTTGGACTCTTAGAAGATAGTGAATAGATCATTTTATCAGTTCTGCCCATTTGGAAGATAGAACATACTTTTCTCAATTTTTCTTAAAAAAAATCACATTAATTTTTTAGACACACAAAATATGTGAGAAAATATACGGGCCAGAGCATCTCCATTACATGCAAATATAGAAATACAAGATTTTTTTGACATGTAGTATTCAAAATGGATGATGCCTTGCAAAAGTCCAATTGTCTAATGTAAATAACTAGAATAAATGTTCATTTTGTATCAAGTAATTAAACACTTTTCATGGTGATGTGGGTGTTGTTGTCTTACAGAACTCGTGCTTCTGAATTTTTGCTTTCATCTACCTCAGGTAGTCTGTCGCCCCTGGAGCCTGATGGTAGATGCAACAATTATGAGGGCAATGCTGGGAGTAATTTGTCACAGATGTTAAATTGCAGGTTAGATGAGGAAAGCCTTTCTTTCTTCCGGCCACCCACTCTTCATTTTCTTGAAATAGGGACATGGCTCTGTGTGCCCTCTGCTGTAGGTATGCCAAATCTCTAGCCTGCCGCTCATCTGTTTTCAATGACTTCCATTTGTTGTTTTCAAGGATGACAGAATGTTACGTTCAGAGTGCTTTGCAGGTACCAAAAATGCAGTAATTCACTCTTGAAGCTTAACTGGCAAGAGGAAGCCCCCTGGGTCTGGCACAGGCATCTGGCTTCTCCCTTATAATAAATAACATTTGCTATTGATAATCCAAGAATGAAAGGATCTGATAACTGATTTGTTTCATAATAATGTAGAAAATGTGGAAGGACATTTACTTAATAATTGTGACTGGACAGTGGGAATATTTGGTCCTGTATTTCTCTCTAACTAATCTCTTATTCAAAAAAACTGTAAAAATAAAAATAGAGATCTGTTATTTTAACCCTTCTCTAACCTATATGTTCTCAGAGGTAGGAAGTACAGAGGTTCCACACACATTTTTTTCTCTTGATTATTTAAAACAATGAAGTCATCTTTACTTGGTCATTCACTTTGGACCAATGGGTTGTGGTAGGGAATTCCTTCAGTTTATTTTTCTAAGTTAGTTCACTTCAGTGTTCAACAGGGACATGGGAAAGGATTTGGAGTGATAGCAGAGAAAAGCAAAGGAAACTCGGATTGCCAAGTAAACAAAGAAGAATAGACAGACTCAAAAATAAAGTTGGGGATTTAAGTTTTAGCTTTCACCTAATAGTTGAGATTCTATAAGCTAAGAAAATTTTATTTGAGTTTTTAGCTGTAATTCTTCCACCTGGATAAACTACAGATGATTATTTGAACAATTCTTAATAAATATAGGTCTTAATAAATATAGGTCCAGGAATTATAAATAAAGGTTTTCTATGTTTCCCATGGCATCAGAATGGAGGACAAGTGCTTTTTATTCTGCATACAGATTTTTGGACAGTATTTGAACCCATGCAGAAATATCAGAAGTGGTAAATTTCTTTCTTCTCTTTGAACAACTCTCAGCAAATATCTATATCTATATCTATATCTATATCTATCTATCTATCTATCTATCTATCTATCTATCTATCTATCTATTACATATGTGTATATGTATCCTTAGTAAGATAAACAATTTCCTTTAGGTCATTGATAACATGCCACATTATAATACTGAGGATGCAATTAACCTTGAACTAACAAGATGTTTCTTGAGTCCTGTATCATCATTCTTATTATTTTTGTAATAATTTGAATATAATTTTGCTTGCAATAATTGAATGAGCTTAGCTATAATGGTTTCCATGCAAAAGGCTGAGGAGAAAAACTGGGAAGAGGAACTAGAAGATGTTCTAGTTGATGACTCTCAGATGGGGCACAAACAACAAGGAGTTCACTATTCCAAAAGCAATGACATTTCTCAGTTGGTTAACACTGATATGCCATGCTAAACAATGAGGGATGCAGTGAATTGTTGAACTGAAGTCACCAAGAAGTTGTGAAACTGAAATGATTAGGTTAAATGTGGATTAGTGTTGGGTAGAGATAAATCAAATTTCTATGCAGCTATTGGGTTCAGAGGATCTATTCACAATACTGAAGATCAATTTTAAATAAGTTCACTTTCCTCAAATTGTTTCTACGTTTTACTGTGGATTAACACTTGATTTGTTTGCATTAGTAGAATATTTTCGTCTGCATTGTCTTCAGGGCTTCTGTCTGTGTGATAGGCCCAAGTCAAAGCTAGCTCTGTAATAATAAAATGCAAATAGAAGAAAAGTAGTGTCCAACCAGTTGTCAAAACACCTTAGAGACAGAGCTAGTTGTTGAACATACCTGAGGGAGCCAACAGAGAAGAGACCATCTAGATACTTAACTTACTTAATTAGAGAGACATGGACTTGTGTATTAAGGTAGTTGTTTAAAATTTTGTAATGTTTCAAACACAGCAATAGATATGAGATTTTATAACAAACATTATTGAGTTCAAGCTAAAGACTGGATCCTATACTGTAATTTGGGAAATGTCACACAAACTGTACAATAATGTATAAGGTAGAATGAGTGTTTGCAACTTCTCAAGCAGGCCGTAACTAGTGTTGATTTCCACTTTTTGATGATGTTAAGTACCATGCTTAAGGTGGACTTAAGCACCATTGACTTTTAAAAAAATGTTTTTTCAGTGCCTCTCAAAGCAAAGTGGATGCTATACACATTGTTCTTGTAAAATCTTTATCGTTGGAAGTGAATATCTGAATGATTAGCATCTCATAACTGTAAGTATTAAATACTTCATAACTGTAAGTATTAAGTACAGGGACATTTCCCAGCGTTGTGTTAGCCCAGTCAGTTCCCAGATACTTTCTTTCTTTTTTTCCCCCATATTCTTTTATTTCTTTCCATTCAAAAAAAATTTACACTTACTCCCCTTCTCCCAGTCCCCTCCCGCTACCCCATCCCTCCTCCCTCCCCCTGCTTCCTTAAAAGAGGGCATGGTACCCTGCCCTGTGGGAAGTCCAAGGCCCTCCCCCCTCCATCCCGGCCTTGGAAGGTGTGCATCCAAATAGACTAGGTTCCCAAAAAGATAATACAGGCAGAAGAGGTAGGTCCTAGTGTTATTGTTGATGGCTTCTCAGTCTGTCCCCATTGGCAGCCACATTCAGAGAGTCCGGTTTGATCACATGCTCGTTCAGTCCCAGTCCAGCTGGACTTGGTGAGCTCCCATTAGTTCAGGCACACTGTCTCAGTGGGTGGACCAGCCCCTCACAGTCCTAACTTCCTTGCTCATCTTCTCCCACCTTCTGCTCTTCGACTGGGCCTTGGGAGCTCAGTCCATTGCTCTGATGTGAATGTGGGTTTCTGTCTCTATCTCCATCCATCGGACGAAATTTCTATGGTGGTGATCAAGATATTCATCAGCGTGACTATGGGAAAAGGCTGGTTCCAGCACCCTCTCCTCTGCTGCCCAAGTACCTAGCTGGGGACATCCCCGTGGACACCTGGGATCCCCTCTAGAGCCAAGTATCTTGCCAGTCCTAAAATGGCTCCCTTAATGTAGATATCTTATTCCCTTCTCCAATATCCACCTTTCCTCCATCTCCACCCTCCCACTCCTCCCAGATACTTTCAAATGTTGTCAAGATAATGAAATTTCTGAGTGAAGAAAATTATTTGCCTACATATATATATATATATATGCGTGTGTGTGTGTGTATACACATGTATGTATATACATATATAAGGTATGGCTACAGAGCACAAGGTGGTCTTGAATTAGTATATAGCTAAGGCTGGCCTAAGTATCTAGAGCCTTATTCCCGCATATCTCAAATAATGAGATTGCAAGTTGTGCTACCAAATGCATATTGCTGTATTTTGATTTTTGAAGTTAAATAATTACATCCACAATCCATTTAAATATTAAACTTTATGTTCTTCATTCCAACCATAGTATCTGGCATATGGGAGGCACTGAACAAGCAGGTACTAATTTACTGAATTACTGAGGATGGTTAGCTGCCTATATAGTCATCTAAGTTTGTCTCAAGTACTACTTCCAGACTTGACTCAGGACAAAAACATTTCCTAAATAACCAATATTAACTGTTTAAAGTGAATGCTTTCTCCAGTTTAAATGAGGTTTTCAAATATTGCTAATTTACTGTGGTCTCTTGCTGTACACATAGTTATCTTACCCAATCTTCTCAACAGCAAAGTTGAGGCAGTGGTTTATTCATTGTTCACTACATTTTAATGAAAACAAGGGGAAAAATCTGTCAGATTTAACACACACACACACACACACACACACACACACACATATATATATATATATCATCTGTCATCATATAACATCTTAACTAAATTTCAAAAATCCCTATTCTTTTTCTTGTCAAATCAGTTTAGCTAATTCTGCTTACTGTTGCTAAGTCAAACACACTGGCACAAGAAATGTTAAAAACAGTATGTGTTTAGATCACCATGATTTTAGACAGATGAGAAAGTCATGTATATAACTAGTTTATCTCTGGCTAAAAATTCAGGCGATAATTAATAAAGAAGAAATATAAAGTGAAAATCCAGGTAGGAGGAGTGTCAGAATATAGTGTAAACTGATGGAGATGGGAGCTCTCTTTAGCTTGCATCTGTAAAGATTGTTCTGAAGGCAGTAACAAGATAAGATACATGAGTGTATCAGCAGTAGTAGGAAGGAGGTACATGTGGCAAAAACTGAATGATGGATACCCTTCAAGTTTTTACCCAATATTCAGGCTCACTTAACAGACTCATTGTGTTTCTCTTTTCCTAGCATATATAGAAACACAAAACAAAAAAATGGTATTCATCTAAACGATTTTCACAGCTATAGCAAATGTTGAAAGTATTAAGTAGATAGATATATTACTAATTTATATCTAATAATCTAATTTAGAATTTTTAGATCTATCATCAACTTTCTTCAAGTTGGAAAGTCTGTTGTGTTACATTTTATTTAGCCTATAAAATCAAACATAAAATTTAGGAAGGCTAAGAAAACATATTTTAGAACCAAATTCACATTTTGGCCAGGGTTGTATGTATAACATGATGAAAACAATGATTAGAATATAACAGATTTTATGTTTTACATAGAACACAGTTTGAAAATTCCTTTGCTAATGAATTGGGGAAAGACTATATTATTTCCACTTAATAAATGTAAAAGTTACTTCCAACAATAGTATGTAAGACACATGTCAAATATAACAGCCATGACCCTTTGGGTATTTTTCTTTGTTTAACAAAATTGTTAAGATTTTTTTTAAATTTTAGGTTAATTTCTTTAGAACTTATTTTGGGTTTTTGAGAGAGGTTCTCACGTTGAGCTTAGTCTGACCTTGAACTTGGAATCCTTCTGTTTCTATTTCCCAGGTTCCACAAAAACAAGTGTTATTCTCTGTCAAAGTAAAAAGCCTATATTTTGCAATTCACTACTTATGTGAATGTAGGCAAGTTATTTAAACATAAAGTTCAGAAAAATAGTGAACAAAAATGTCAATGATTTGGAATTACATATTAATCTAAAGTTACAAGCAAGTCAACTTTGGTCCTATTGATTTGTGTATGAAGGGTATTTGGTTCATGTGGGTACATACATAAGAAGATATATGTATACATGTACACAAGTAGAGGATACCAGATGTCAGCTTCAGTTTTAATTCTTCAACATGCCCACCTTGATTTGTGGTCTTTTGTTATCCTGGAGCACACTGATCAAATCAAGCAAGCTGACTAGTATGACCCTGGATTCTGGCTATCTCAGTCTTCCCATCAATGGCTTTTTTATACGGGGTCTGGTGATTGATCCCTGGTCCTCAGGATTGTATGGTAGCATTTTGCTAACTGAACTGTCTCTCTAGTTCACAGATTATATTTTCAAAGTAAATGGATGATTCCTTGTTTATCCACCATTGTTTAATGTGTATGTTTTTAATGTTAACATGTATCTGTGAATTATAATCTTCTGGAGTCCTGGGTGGGTGGCTGCTTGTTCATTTCCCAGTCACCCAGACTCCTGAAATAATCACATAGGAACTATATTATTTAAATCCCTGCTTGGCCTTTTAGCTCTAGCTTCTTATTGGCTAGCTCTTACATCTTAAACTAACCCATCTCCATTAATCTGTGTATTACCATGTGGCTGTGGCTTACTGGGTAATGTTTTGTTCTGGCAGGCATCTGTCTCTGGCAATGCTATATGGTGTCTCTTTGACCCTGCCTACTCTCTCTATATTTATCTCTTCCAGCTGGATATATTCTGTTAAGCCATTGGCTGAAAGCAGCTTCTTTATTCATTAACAATTAAAAGCAACACATATACAGAAGGACTTCCCATACCATTTCCCCTCTTCTGTTCAGTAAAAAGGAAGGTTTTAATTTTAACATAGTAAAATTACATATAACAAAACAGATATCAAGCAATAATTAAAGTTAAAATATTTATGTCTACTATATATTTTATCATAAGTAAGGAAAACTATAACTGTAACTATCTATTCTTCAACTCCACCAAAGACCCCAGAAGGATATAATATTACTTAAGTAAACAGGAAGTACATTGTAAGAAACTTACAAAACTCTAGAAATGGCATACATCTTCCTGCCTGGACAATCACCCAAAGTTCTTTTTTATTGTTGGAGCATCCATCTTCAGCCTACTGGCCCATAGTATCCAGAAGACTTTTCCATAAAGCAGGAAATTTCAAAGACAGTTCTACCTATATTGAAAGATTGTCAGTTATTTTTTCTGTGTCCTTAAGAATGTCTGGCAAACTCTTTCATGAAGCAGGAATCCCGAAGGACCATCTCACTTTTAGGCTAGTTCAACAGTCATTTTTCTGTGGATCCTGCATGTACAGTTCATACAGCATAACATCAAGCAGTCCAGGCAAGAACAGTTTATTGTCCAAATGGCAAACAAACTCCACAAGAAGCCTCTTCGATGTCCATCTTCCTTTTGAAGTAATTGGTGCTGCCAGAAGCAGATGTGTCTCATGTCATAATAAGTCCTAAGTTCTTAAAACATTTTAAATGGCATATTCTGAAGGTCTCTGAAAGAGTTGAAGAATACCTATCTAACTGAAATATATCTCTATACATATAGAAAACCTAACTCACATGACTACAAGCTTTACTATTATGGATGATTTTAAACCGGTATTTCTTAGTTATACATTATATTTTTAAATGAGTTGTGCAGACACAATACCTTAATCAAGATCAGAAAAATAGATACAACAAAATTGACCTCAAATTTCTATCAATAGACTGAGATGCATACCCATGTAAAGTAGTCATCTCTATAGCATATTCCACTTTAAATGTAAACAAACATTTATAAGCAATCATTTTGAGAATTTGGGTATTGTTCTCTCCAAACTGCTTTCTGCATTTAATGGCCAAAGTATTTTTAGGGGTGTTCATGGTGACCTTTCTGGGGTTCTTGGTCCATCAAACCATATTAGCCTTGAATTAATCCACAGGCTCTAATCTTCTATGGAAACCAAAGCAGAACCTCTTTTCTAAAGTGACAAATCCTTAGAGGCAAATTTTGGAATAAAGATACCTTTAAATTATATAGGTTGGTTTAGGTTATAAGCCCATACAATTAAATGTCTCTCTGCACTTAGCTCTTTACAGTCAAAAATTTTTAAGGAAACACAATAATATTCATAATCCAGACTCTGTGTATATTCCATCTTTATGTGGCTTATTTTTCTTACTCTACTACTTTTTCTACAAGTTTAATATTTATTTTATTATCTTTACTCCTTAAAACTATGACTGTCTATATTCTTTTATATTACATTTACTCTCTCTTTACTCTTTTTCTTCTCTCTCCCAAGCCTACATACATTTTTAAACATACTATGTCTCGTTTATAGGTCTTTAATTTCTGAATCTGTCCTATTGGGTATCTGAAATCCTTTTCTGCTCAAGAACAATTCTTAAAGTGCTAAGCAGCCACCAAAGCTGCTTTGTCTTTTGGCTTTGCCCAGTCAAAAATGGTGGAGACATGTTTACTGTCTCTGAGAGCCATGCACATTGCCCCATTTCCAAATATGCAGCAGGTCTATGTTGCCCTTAAGCAAGTTGTAGCACTCTGCTCACAGAACTCATATAAATGTTTCATAGTTGGACCTCCTGAAAGAATGAGTCATTTTTGCTGGTGAACCAGGATACCACCATTTTGAAACAGCACAGTTTTTTTTTTCTGCTACCGCTGAATCAGGAAGACCACTCTTAAGGAAGCTGCAGCATTCCACCAGCTGAAAAAAGTGCAGTTAACTTTGGTTTTTTGGTGTCTATATTTCCTTTCCAAGCTTTCTCAAGTTTTACGTGGATGTAATCAGCCACGTTGGTGCACCAATCTGTTGTTGGAGGCTGCTAGTTTGTTCCCAGCTGCCCAGACTTGAAATAACCACACAGAAAATATATTATTTAAATCATTGCTTCACCTATTAGCTCTAGCTTCTTATTGGCTAGTTCTTACATCTAAATTAACCCATCTCCATTAATATGTGTATTGTTATGTGACTGTGACTTACCAGGTATAGTTCTGTGCCTGTGTCTGTCTCTGGCAGGGCTACATGGTATCTCCTCGACTCTGCCTACTCTCTATATATCACTTCCAGCCTGGATATATTCTTTTAAGCCACTGGCCCAAAGTAGCTTCTTTGTTCATTAACCAGTTTTACAACACATATACAGAAGGACTTCCCACATCAAAACTTCATAAGGTTGTGGTATTCAAAACTAGATTTGGAATCATTCATATTTTGTTAAAATGCAGAAGGCTTATTTAAGTAAATTTATTTATACACACAATTCTGATGAATTAATTTGCAAGACTGATTTTGTTCATATTTTTTCTTGTTTGAGTACCTGAAATTTTCAGAAATTAAATCATGACAATGAATAGTATTTTGATATAGCATATAATCTAACAAGTAATTATTGTTGTAAGTAGTAAAAACTACTTACATAATAGTATGCCAAGCTTTCTAAATGAATCAAAAATAAGTCCCAGTCATTCTAGCGATTCATAAGATCTTGGAATAGAGCAGGAGAAGTCTCAGAATTTCTCTATATGAATTGATTTGGTTGGTGGTTTTGTTCATGCATGTGAACAAGGTATCTACTATGAAGTCTTTATGATAGAAAGCACATTTTCATTTTTTGTTGTAAATTTCCATTCAATAATTATATCTAGTATCTTATGAGAAGAAGATAATGGTATATATGTAGATGGGGAGAATTTAGTTGCTTCTAATCATGATAAAGTTTATGTAACTCATCAAGAATTAGAAAAAATGCAGATCAAAATTCAATGCATGGTCCTGTTGAGAATGATGACTAAGGACTACTTATATTAGAGAACATACTTTGAAGGTTATGACTGGAAGAAGCACATGGCAGAATATCTTGGTAAGTGATAGTGTAGGATAGAAATATGAAAAATTCTTCATAATATGAGGAAATGGCTAGTGTAGCTGATAATATTTTTGCTGATTTGGAGCTAAATATTCAACCAAACTCTGACATTCAGATGTGAATTTCACAGTAAGTTTTCCACTTGCACAAAAATAAATTACCTATTTTTTACTTGGACTAGCAATTGTTTACTAAAAACAAATGCAAACTAAAGACTAAAATATACTCATTTAAAAAATTTAATATGTCTTTTTATTCTAGATTGTTGAGATCTAGGACATACATCAAGCTATGAGATTTGGAATCTCTCAGTAACAGAGTTTAGACAATAACCATGGGTATGAATGAGTTTCAGAAGCTTAAAAAAGATTAATTTATGTACAAAGACGACAATACCAAGTCTTTCTAGAGAAGACAAAGTAGCTTCTGTTAAATTTAATATTTTAGGTTCTCAAGAGATGGCCCAGTAGTTCAAGCACCTGCTGTGCAATTTCAGGTTCCCCAACATCCACATAAAACTTAGTCATTTCACAGTCTTTTAATCTTGCACTGGGAAGACAGAGACAGGAGGATGTCTCAGAGTTGCTGGCAGTCAGATTAGCCAAATTGGAAAGGTACAGAATCAATGAGAGATTCTTTCTCAAAAAATAAAAATATGAGTGATGACCAAGGAAGATAACAGATATCAACATTTAATCTCCACATGCACACACACAAATGGGAACACACACACAAAAACATACACATACATATGTGCATGTAATACACATACATAAACATACACTACATAAAAAATTAGGTGAGCATTATGGATGAGCAGATTTCTCTATATGAAACAATAAAAGAAAAACATTATCCTGATTGGTTTGTGTGAACTTAACAGAAGCCTAGAATTATCTGAGAAAAGGGAATCACAATCGAGAAATTAACTTCATAAGATTGGCATATAAAAAAGCTTTGGGCATTTTCTTGATTGGTAATTGATATGGGAGAGCCTTTTCCACTGTGGGTAGTGTTGTAATTGGAGGCTGTGATTTCGTTTCCTGGCCACCCAGTCCCAAATAATCACACAGAAACTTATATTAATTATAAACTGTTTGACCTCTTATCTCAAGTTGATTATTAATTAGCTCTTACAACTTAAATTAACCCATTTCTATTATTCTATATTTTACCACAAGGCTAGTGGCTTGTTACCTCACATTTTGCTTCTCAGGCAGCTGCTCACATCTCCCTCAACTCTGCCTTCTTTCTCTTTATATCTCTGCTTGGATTTCTGGCCTACCTGTATTCTGTACTGCCATAGGCCAAAGCAGCTTCTTTATTAACCAACAACAATAAAACATATTCACAGCATACAGAGTGTTATTCTACATCATAGTGCTATGCTTTTACAGTTGATCATGAGTTGCATAATAAAGCAGACTGAGCAAGTCACGAGAAGCAAATCAGTAGGTAGTGTTTGTTCCTGTATGTTTTTATTTTTTGGTCTTTAGTTCTTGCCTACAAAATCCTATCTTGAGTTCCTTTCCTTATGGACCTTCATCTTGAACTACATAGTGAGCTTAAATAAATATTTTCCTCCCCATGTTGTATAGCAATATAATAGCAATAGAAACCCTAAGTCAGATATTAGATAGAATAAATGTATAAACACAAGCATGAGAATACTTGTGTGTAGGACACAATTAAAGCAATGTAAATAATCTGATATAATTAAGTTTATATGTGAGATTGGTGTAATATGAATGTAGAAAAATATCCAACAGCAAGATAAAGATTCAAGCCTTGCCTCATGGAAAACTGAGATTAGATCAATTTGACTTGATGATACATGATTGCCAGGACTGCAAAGCAGGCAAAACCCGGAAAAAGCAACACCCCATGTCTAAACACTCATTGATGAGTATAAGTGTGTTTATGTACCTGTTTGCTTATATACTCATGTGCGAATACACTTGTGAAAGCAAGTATGTGTATACATGTGTGCATGGGTAGACACCAGAGTTTGATGTGAAATGTCTTCTGTTGTTTATTCCTTACTTTGCACTCAATGACAGGACAGTGATCTTCAGAATCTGCCTTTCCCTACTGCCCCAATGCCTGATTATTTTTGTTGTTGTTGTTATCAATACTGGTGATCTGAATTACTTTTCTCATCATTACATGGCAAAAATTACCAACTGAACCATCTCCCCAGCTCTGAACACTTACATAAGTAAAAAATAGACATTTAGGTTTATTTGCTTAGGATGTTTGAGCAGGTAATGATATCTTAGCTAACAGAAGCCATTGTCTGAGTATAGTCCCGGGACCTGATATGCTTCATCTTTCTTTGCATAGTATCTGTATAACCTAAGCCTAGAGTGCATGCACACACAGTATATAGGAAATGTGTATATACTATGGTCAATATAATTTTTTGCTTTAAATATCCAATTCTTACTTTCAATGACCATAATTTACAAACTATTCCAGTAACTATAATAATTCTTGCCCACTGCTATTAATGTAACTAGAAAAACATGCTACCAGAAGAGTAGAACAATGATCCAAATCTCTGTTTAGATAAAGGCATTTGCTTGTTTGAATTTACAACAGGACTTATATTGCTCTCTACAAATAGATATCAATAGTTAAAGATATTTTTGGAGCTCTTTTGCATTTAATGTGTTATTTAGATTTAAGGGTTTCAGAAAAATGGATGAGCGACATAAGCTGAGAAACTTTCCACTTGTGAAGTATTTCTTAAAGCACATCACACTCAGATTTAATACTTAGTTTTGCTTTTTAAGCACATGGTAGAATGTGAACCCATTTTTCTTTTGACAGAACAATGCTGATTGAATAATGCAGTCTCCATGGGGCCTAATGCCAAAGTGAAGAAAGAAAATGACGGACGTGTCTTCTTAGGGAGGACCATTTAAACAGTGTTTAGCTTGAATGTTTTTAAAGGAAAATATTTCATTTCTGTTTTGACAGAAAATGGTTTTCTTATCCTTAGTGAATTTAATTTTTTCTTGATTGAGACATATTCTCATCCCTGAAATTAAGATGCCTCTGAGCCAGTCCTAGTACCTGATGTGTTGCAGAGTTTCTTGATGATCCATACAAGAATAAGTGCAATTTTTCCTATTAATAGTTGAACAAACGTCTGAAATCCTGAGGTCAACATGGTTTCCAAGGCAGGCATTAGCCATTTCATGGTCATTGAAAATGCAAAGGATATGTATCTTTGATTAATACAAATAACGGAAAAATTCTAAATGATGTTTAGCTCCTGATGCTTCCAGAGTAGTAAGTCACAAAATATGACTTTTTCTTTTATTTTTTCACCCCTGATGATGTTATAGAAATTTGTTTGGTGGAGATAGGAAAGGAAATGTAATTAAAGGCTAAATTTAGACTCATATTACATTTTAACCAGAAGGATATGTGTGATTTGGACACTAGTCGCCCAAGTACTTCCTAGTTTCAAGGCAGTGTGTGTTGTCAGTAAAACAGATTATCCAATAGCAAAATTACATTTGACAGAGCTAACTGTAGCAGGTAACCTGAAATCGGAGCCAGAGGGGTTATTAGCTGTGCTTTAACACTGGACTGTGCTAGTGAGAGCTATCTGAATTTCCACGTTGCTATTAGAGAAGTAAAACCGGAAAGAAGTGGGATGAAAGCATGAAACTTGCGAGTCTATGTGGGAGTTTTTATGTCCGTCTTTGCATTTGAATGTGCTAATAACAGTATACTTAAAAAGAAAGCTACCCCTGGATTTCATTACATATACTTTTTACTATTTTTTTTAGGCATTTATTCGTTTACTTTTCCATCTGGTCCTCATAAGAAGAAGCTTTAGATCACAGATTCTATAAGAGAGGCGTGTTACAAATATCCACGTTTACAATTGGAAAAGAGAGAAGCTCTAAACTTAGACTGATTTCAGGTACCTCTATCATAGGAAAATAATTACCCAAAGGAGTGATTTTGGACATTATTAGTAACAATGTGAAGAAACATTTGTAACTGTATGAAGGATACGTGGATGCTCTGTTTAAAAAATAAATTTACAACTTGTTACATTCTTGAAATGATGGCTCAAATCCACATTTGTGGAGTGTACAATGTAGTCATATGCACATATACACACAATTTTGGTCTGATTCGTTCAGACTTAACTACATTTTTTTCTCTTATTTATGAAATCTAAATGTAGCTGACCTGTCCATTTAGCTTGCACAATTCCTGTTTGTCTTGGCTTTACTTCTCATTTTGTGAAGAACATGTACTTCCCTGTTTTCAGTGTTCCAAGCAAATGTATTCTTATGAATTTTACTTAAAGCATCCCATTGGCTCTGCCAACGACATGCTGTTTCAGCAAAGAGCATGCTTCTTTCAAAAGGCAAAGAAATTTAAAAGTTCATTCTGCTGTCTGTTGTGATCATAACAAGCCACGCCTTCTTCCTTATTAGTCAGGCCCTTAACCAATCCATTAGGTTTCACATGAAATCTGAGGTATTAATCCTTATCCCAAGAGGAAGACTTGGATATTCAAATGTATGTGTTTTCCTCAAATGCAGTAGAACCCTGAGAATAAGAATGGGTATAAGGCAATGTGGAACATGAGATTGACAGTTTCATAAAGTTGTAGATCAGCTTCTGAATCACCTTTCTATGATAACCAAGCACATTATTAGTTCATTCACTGTAAGAACATCAATTCTTAGTGTCCTCATTGTTGTCTCAGAGAGACTTACATAGATCTAGTCTACATGGGAAGTAGAAAAAAACAAGATCTCCTGAGTAAATTGGGAGCATGGGGACCTTGGGGGAGGGTTGAAGAGGGATGGGAGAGGCTGGGAGGGGAGCAGAGAAAAATGTAGAGCTCAATAAAAATCAATAAAAAAATGAACGTCAATTCTGTAATTCAAGAACCTTTGTCAGGGTTGAGAAATAGTTCATTTATTTAACCTGGTGTTGTTTTAAAGGGCAAAACCCAGATGTGCTGGGTGGGTGATGACAAAAGAACTAATGAATCTGTCCGTCCATCCGTCAGAGCCTACCTATGAATATGTGAATGCTAACAGTTGGATGCAGTGTGATGCTCCAGATGCACACAAGGCTCACGAACTTCCTAAGAAATAAGAAGTTTCGATTAATCTTTACTTTGAGTGCTGTTCATTTTATAGGCTGTGAACACACAGATTCAAGCATATCCTGGGATCGTTTCAAATCCCCAGCCTGTTATTTTTTCTTCTACTTCTTCCACGTTTAGAAAACATTACAGCAATTGCCTTTACTGATGTAAGATGTGTTTCGTTGCTCACCTGCTCCAGCCTTCATTGTTAACATAAACCACCTACAGATTTCCTTTCTTTTCCATGTGCATTCACTTTCAAAAATCCCTTTGTCTTCTTTCTAAGTAGACATGACTGGACATAAGTGTCCTGGATAGTTTTATGTCAGTTTGACACAAACTAAAGTCATCTGAGAGGAGACTTTAGTCATCTCAAATAAGAAAGTGCCTCTATAAATTCTACAAGATTAGGTGTTAGGCAGGCATGTAAGGCATTTCTTTTTTTTTAAAATTGAGTTATACATTTTTCTCCAGTTCCCCCCTTCCTTCCTTATTCCCCTCTATGCTCTCCTGTGACCCCCATGCTCCAAATTTACTCAGAAGATCCTGTCTTTTTCATCTTCCTATGTAGATCCATTAAAGTCTCTCTTAAGGGCCTCTTTATTGTCTAAGTTCTCTGGGGTTGTGGACTGTAGGCTTTTTTTTGTTTGTTTGTTTTGCTTTATGTCTAAAAGCCACTTATGAGTGAGTACATATTATATTTATATTTCTGGGTCTGGGTTACCTCACTCAATATATTTTTTTCTAGATCCATCCATTTGCCTGCAAATTTCAAGATGTATTTTTTTTTTTACTGCTGTGTAATACTCCATTGTATAACTGTACCACATTTTCTTTATCCATTCTTCAGTTGAGGGGCATCTTGGATGTTTCCAGTTTCTGGATATTACAAATAAAGCTGCTGTGAGCATAGTTGAGCACATGTCCTTGTGGTACGATTGAGTGTCCTTTGGGTATATACCCAACATCAGAATGGCTGGATCTTTAGGTAGATTGTTTCCTAATTTTCTGAGAAATTGACAAACGAATTTCCAAAGTTGCTTTACAAATTTGCACTCCCACCAGCAACAGTTTTGTGGAGAAGGGTCCAGCCCATTGTGGGTGGTACCACCCCCGGATTGGTGATTCTGGCTTCTATTAGAAAGCAGGCTTAGCAAGCCTTCGGAAGCAAGTCATTAAGCAGCTCCCATCCATAGCCTCTGCGTCAGCTTCTGCCTCCAGGTTCCTGCCCAGTTAAAGTTCCTGTCCCTAACTTCCTTTGATAACAGACAGTGGTATAGAAGTGTAAAACAAATAAACACTTTCCTCCCAAACTTGATTTTTGGTCATGGCTTTTTATCACGGTAATGGAGCACTGACTAAGACAGTATGTCTGAATAGATGCTGGAGAGATTATGACCTTGACTGAAGATTTGATTGTACATATACCACATGGTACACGAACATTTTACCCTAGATAAGACTGAAATCACCAGGGCATTCTAAGAGAATTTTAAACAAAGTGGTGTTATTTTCTTGTTTTGTCCACTAAATAGCGAGCATAAGCAACCATGATATAACACATTTTTTAAAATGCATTTTATTTTGTCTTGTGAAATGTTGGCATCCTCTAGTTCAGAATTCAAAATCCCTGAATTTTCTCTGAAAACTTCAATAATTTTTGAAGATTGCTCTCTAACAACTATGGGTATTTTTATGTAAATCCCATTTGTACTAGTGGGAAAATATATGTAAATTACAGCATATTAAGGTGGTATGGAAATGTTCCTCGTGGCTTAGAAATTACAATTTGATCAGGTCTCTTATCCTGTAGATCATAATGATTTTATAGTGCAATTAAATAATCTCAATTTACTGTCTAAGTTCAAGTGACAGTATTATCTTTTATTAATATCCAGCCTTCTCCATTAGGAAATCATGAGAATCCATAGATAGTTAACTATTTCAAAGTCATTATTGCTGAGGCTTATTCTTTTTCCTAACATTCATGAATGTGCTCAGAAAAATTATCATAATCAGAAAAATTTTTAAGTGCTTAATTTTTTACATAAAATATTTTAAAAATAAAACTTGAAACTCTCCTGGGACAGAGAATAGGGCCATGAATTCCAGAAAATTTCTTGATTTTATTTTTCTTGAGGATGATGCTGAATTTTTTCTTTTTGTTTGTCTTCAAGACAGAGTTTCGATGTGTAACAGCTTTGACTGTCATGGAAATTGCTCTGTGGATCATGTTGGCCTTGAACTCAACTCATAGAAATATACCTGCCTCTGCCTCTCAAGTGCTTGGATTAAAGGGATATGACACAAAAATTCAGCATATTTTAAACTATAGACTATCTAATTATTTGCCTATACACATTTTTATTCTAAAAGTTTTAATGATATCTCAAACTTTCTAAGTTTTTCAATTCATTGACTTTTTTAAATAAGTGTTTTAATGAACAGTGCCAGTATACAGTTCTAATGTAGAAGATTGCTCAGGGAGTATTACTGAACTATAAATATAATAAAATAATGAAATTTGTAGGGAAATGGATGGATCTGGGAAAAATATATTGACGTAATTCAGGACCAGAGAGGCAAATACTATATGTTATTTTTCAGTTTTTATGATAGGGTGAGAGATACAGATATTTTACACACACACACACACACACACACACGTATATAAGTATACATATATACGTGTGTGTGTGTATATATATATATAAATTTGCTGAATACGTGCAAGCCAAAACCCTAGAAAGAGGCCACTGCAAGTAAAAACAGATCATGGAAAGAGGCTAGTGGATTTCACATAAAATGTAAACAAGGACACAAAATACAGAACGGATAAGTTTAAGCAGAAAGGAGAAAAGGAAGATGGAAAAAGATGAAATGTGGGGGATAGGATTAATCTAACCTTACTCCCTCACTTTCCAACTACTCATGTAACTCCATGTAGATAGTACTAATGACAGCAGAGCAAGTATAACATTAAATAAAGGAGATACTGATGACTAAAGGTTTCAGCAGGGAGAGGGGAACTGGAATATAATACTATGAAAAGAGAGGGGCATACTAGAACATGAGAATTAAAAGGAGAGGGAGAGCTGAAGACAACATTTACATATATCATTGAAATTGAAGAAGTCAAGCTTGTGCCTAACCAATACTGAATAGCATTCACAGGACTTTAATTATTTGACACTTTATGAGAGGAGAAAAGTTACCACCAACCCAACTACAATCCTTGAGATCAATAGTGACATGCCTGTTGGACATACTGGTTCAATAGTGATACAAACATTGTGGGAGTAACCAACCATTGTCTGATTGGATTTAAGGTCCAATATATGAGCTAGAACCCATGCTAGACACAGTTTGAGTGCCTAAGAACCTAAGACTAGATATGCCAGAGCCCCAAGCAAATACTATTTTTCTACTGAAGGAATGTAGCAATAAAATGATGCTTAATGACATTCTGCTATACCCATAGATCAATGTTATTCATAAGTTCAGATATTCTCAGAGAAGCTTCCTCTTGGAGTAAATGAAATCTACCACATAGACCCACAACTGTATAATGTGCAGAGTGTTAGTAACTTTGGAGCACACCATTCTAAGTGGGATATTTTCATCAAATTCTTTCCTTCAATGTTGGGGAACTATGCAGAAAAGGAGGCATAAAGATTATAAGAGCCAGCAGGGATGGGTGTCACCAAGAAAACTATGTTTTCCTAATACAATAGTACTGATGCACATTTAAACTCACAATAATATGGCAGCATACAGAAAACCTATGTTCAAACCAGACAGGGTCCCATTGCTGAGAGGAAGTAATAGACATGATCTCCCTTTTTGAACCAAGAAACTATCACCAATTGAAAATCATGTGCAAAGGAAAAATTAGCTTTCTTCAACAGAACATCATTGAGAATACACACCACACTTAAGGGTAGGCCCTATGCCCAGCAGTAGTTGGCCAGCATAAAACAAGCTCAATAGTATTTTTATCTCAAATTGCTTTGTTTTGGCATGGTATATCGAACTGATCTTTGCTTGTATTATGATTTGCAAACTTGTGTTCTTATGAATTGTGCGTGTGTTTCTCATGCTTTTTCACATTTTTTTCTCCGTTTGTTTTCAAAAGAGAGTGAGCACGAGAGAGAAGGTATGGAGCCGAAATGTGTGGTGAAGAGATAGAGCAGGAGAAACAATGATTAGAATATATTATATGAAAAAATCTATTTTCAAAAAAATTTTAATACTAAGTAGTCCTTTCTCCAGTTTCTTTATACTCTACTGTTAAGGGATCATAACTTTTTAAACCTTTGAACAAAATTATCAGTCCTGGTTTCTTGAAAGGAATATCATACTGAAAAAATATCCCACTGGTACATTCCGTATCCATGAGAAAAATATGGGATGTTTCATTTATGTCCAAGAGACAAAAACTCTGGTGTGAAGAAGTGAATATCAGCTTTACATATGTCAGCTAGAAACAGGAAGTCACTTATGAGGCAATTAGGTTAAAGTGGTATGAACATGAAAATAAAATTGGTTTGAATACCCTTTATGTCGAGGACAGATATTGTTTTCTTTTTTCTCTTTTCTTGTAGGTAGGCCAGCCTTGAACTCATAGATCTGCCTGCCTCTGCCTCCTGGGTACTGGGATTAAAGGTGTGTGCCACCACCGCCTGCCCATGGATAGACATTGTTAATGAACAATAATTGGTGAGATTTGTGTGATGGATTAAGGGTGGTTTGAGAAAATATGAGCAAAATGGGAGGTAAGACAAAGGAAGCAAGTAATGAGAAAAACTTTGGTACATCTAACCTGGTAATATACTACCACTGACAGGAATATGAATAAGGTAAATATACTAAGTGTAGAAGGCAATGTGGGAAAATATAATAGATGAAGTTCAGACAGTTCTTCTGTGATACAGTAGAAGCATATGAGATAGAGATGATGTTTATTAAGGGCAGTACATAAATGCTAGCCAACATAAGATACTGCTGTGACTGGGCTAGGTGCACATATGTGTATCCTAACTTGGTTCATTCATGTTCTATCTATTCTATGAAAGATGATTGGTTAAAAAAGAGAGTTACAATAAAGACAGAAGAGGAATATCAGTAACAACAAGAAAACAGCATCCTTATTTTGTGAGAGTTGGTATCTAAGCAATAACATATAGTCTAAGTCAGCACTGACAGCAGACAACTTAGCTTATGATATATTTTCCTAACTCTCACTCCATGTCATCTATTCATTTCTTTTCCTGTCCTAATTTCTCTATATTCACAAAATACAAATATTCCTTAGCTACCAAAGATTCACATGTTCCAAAAATTGAGTCAATTCATTTCTTAGACCTCCCTCAAGGGCTTCTAACCTCATGAAAATTTGAAGAATTCTGCCGTCCCAACCAAAACTACAGGAAAAGGAGTCAGAAACAAAATAAATTAGAAAAGAGCTTAACCACATCAAACATACAGCCAAAGGTAGAGCAGATTTGGGCATCTAAGACAGAAATACAGCTGGAAATACTCTCAAGATATTAGATTACTATTAAAGATAAAAGTCATTGCATGTCTGTACAGTTTTGACCTTTTGAAAAACAGCACTAACAAAAGCAGATTACTCTGTCTCTTGCCTTTAACCTCAATGCCTTTCAATGGGGAATAGAAGTATAGGTGGGCAAAGGACGAATATTTCTTATTGTGAGTATAAAAATGTCACAAGAGATGCAAGAAATTTGAAGCTATATAAAAACCATAAAATATTTAACAGGAAATAAGCAGTCTGAGAGATTACTCTTAATGACCTCTCAAAAGAAGGGATTGTGTGTAAGATATGTAAATAAACACACTGTTGATTTGGCAAAGGCATGATGTGTTTAGCATGACTCACAGGAGAAAGGGCCAGGGCAGCAATGTTTGGTCCTTTGCATTTACAAGCTCAGAGCTCAGTGTAGCCTATGGCTTTCACTTTTCCTCATGAAGCATTTCCTAGTATCTATCATCTGCTAATTAAGATGAGTGATTAATAAGAAAATAAATTATGTAATATGTTCAAAGCAAAACTATAAAATTCGTACCCATATTTGGGAGGTATATATTTCTCCTTAGTTAAATTTCTCAGGAGCTATTATTAAAGACACCACAGACACATCCAGAGGGATGTCTCATAGGGATTTCCAATTCCAGCTAATTTGGCAATGACACATCTGGTGAGTATTTACTTTCCCATCTGACTTTTTCAGGAATGAATAAAAGAGTAGACCTGAGTGGAGACATATTTGTGGGAAACCGTTAATTTGTACAGTCTTTTATGATTAAAAAAAAAAAACCACTGGAGTGAGTTGGTGGCAAAGACAGGAGGTAGTGCTGAAGCAGAGAGGGAAAAAGGAAGATAAGATACTTGATGAAAACAGGCCCCAAAGAAACAAAAGAGGGAGGCACAAGGGAATGGGAGACATTTTCCTCTGTCACTTTCTATCTATGATATCCAGAAGAGGCTGGAGACCCTGGAGGGTAAGCCCCTTGCATTCAAACTAACACAAAGTAGAAAGGAACTAAAGTAAAGTCCTAGTGTTGGGAAAGATTTTGGTTTCAGTTGCCTGGAATTGTAAAACAGTTTCTTGACTATACAAACATCTTATTCTCTAACAATAAAAACAAAAATAATGACTTGGAATTGAGAAAAGATGATTCATATGGAACAATGTCAGTTCTTCTATTAGATGGCTTTAAGGTCAGCATGAATCAGACAAACCTGTGAGCAGTGTAATAAGAACAAGGTGCTCCACCCTGTTTCTCGGTTATTTTCTTCTCCTCCTCAGTCTCTTGAGCCAAGAATTCTCCACATCTCATCTGCTGCTGATAAGCAAGTCTAAGCCAGGCTTTCCATAGAATTCTTGGAAATTTTTCTTATTTTCTTACAACCTATTTTCTTATAACTTCCTTCCTTTGTCTCTTTTTTAAGCAGAGGACTTAAATGAAGGGTGTCAGAGATGAACAAGCATATTGTGCCTGACAGTGGTGCAAATTAACCCCATCGAGGATTCTTGAGAAGTCATGACTCATCGGCCTTTATCTCTGATTTTCAACAGCAGAAACACTGCTTGGGAACCTCAACAATGTGGGTTTTAATGTTTTCTTTCAGGCAAATTTAAAATTTTGAAATCTCTAATTTTAGGGTAGTGATTGGGAAACTGCAGCTGCTGTGTGAAATCCTGTCCACTGTGTGTTTTGGTACAATCTTTCAATTTAATGTGACTATATATAATTATTTACAAATTTACAAATATTATATATAATGATTTACAAAGGTCTAACTAATAACTAATTTCTTAAAAGTGAATGAAAATATTACTCCAGTATTGAAAAAATATAGTTTAGTTAGAACACAAATCCACCCTTCATTTATTGTCACAGTTGCTTCCATAAAACTCATTGCTCATGGTCATTGTCACATTCCTCAAATACTTAACTAATTAAATCTCTAGTCCACAGTGAACACCAGTCTTTCCATTATAAACTGTGGCCTCCTAGAGTTAATGCATGACAAGTACAAGTATGTTATATTCCCTTATGGTATCTTTCCATGCATAGGCTTTGTTCAAGATGCCTCCTATTCACCAATGGAGGTCTCGCAAGGATGCTTCAGAGCAAGGAGCATGCCATAGCAAAGGAATCACCTTATATGAGGTTTGGAGCCACGAACTAGCAATATCTCATCTGAGTTTAGCTGAGGGTATCAAACTGCTGTACAAACAATTGTCTATGTAAATGATAAAATCATATGTTCTCAGGGCAAATACCACAAGATCCTAACAAGTAGCTTACAGCTACTGATAATCACTGATAATCTGCATATAGCCTAGCTAACTGTTGTTCTGGTGGTCTGAAAGACAAGTTTTTGAGAACCACTCTTTTGCAGTAACACTGTAAGGAAATCATTGCTGGTATTAGAGAGGAGGTTGATGATAATTTAAATAATTATCCTTGAATTGAATTCTCTCAATTGTTACTGAACAGAGTTAAACTACCTTTTTGTTTAAGGGATGTGATTTAGGGTCTGAAAACAAGAATAGTTGGGTTACTAAGTGATCCAAAACAACTGGATCTTTAAGACTCTGGAACCAATTTTATAAATATGTCTTCCTGAGGTCAAAGAGATCAACAGTATGCATATTTAATTTTGATTAGTTAAATAAAATTTCTTTTTATGTTAAGCCTTTTAAACAATACCTTTTTTTCTTTATATTCAAAAATCACATTCAGTATTTCTCTGTTCTCTTCCTCGTAACTAACATCTCTTTTATTTCCATTTTATACCTTATTTCTATAAATTTGTTAGAACATGAACTTTTTCTAGACTTCATGCTTAAAATCTATTGATTTGGAGAATGAGAATTACAAATATAAAACAATAACCTAAAAGTAAATGTATTCGTTATACCACTATTTCTAATTTTACTTACTTTTCTCCTTATATTAGCAGTATAGCAAATATTCAACAAATATTATAGTCAAAAAATTATATTCAATAAACCTAGATAGTCTAATTGCACAAAATGAATATTCTTGAAAGCATTATTTTTTTAATTTGAAATATTCAGATGGTGTTCTGGATGCTAACAACCTGAGATACAAACAGTATTCAGGTTTTCTTCTTCCTCCCTCCCTTCCTCACTCTCCTTTCTCCTTCTTTCTTGTCTGACTTTTTCACATGGCAATTACATACAACATCTGAGTAAACAGTTTTGAGTTCTAGATAATGATCTCGAAGCAGAGGTTTTAGAGTAATTTTCCCGAGCAAAACTGAACCTCACGATGTCTCATAAAGCCCGAGTCTTGGGAAAAATGAGCCTGATACTGTAAAGAAGGGTCTCCTCATTCCTTTACAACTATGAAAGCTTCTAATATTTCACAATCCTATTCTGGGGAGTGAAAATTTATCTTCCTTCCTCCTCCCAGGATTTCCTTGTCACTTCTCAACCATTGCAGCTGAGAAGGCAATGAACCCAGCCAGAAAGGTGGGACATTGTTATTTCTCTGAGGCTAGTTTTCACCAAGGGCAGCTCTTTATTATTTATTTATTTATTCATTCATTCATTCATTTATGTATTTATTTATTTGTGTGCATGTTTGTTTCATGCATGTGTTTGTACAGATTTCCAATGTACATTATTGGCCATCTGGGAATGTACACCCACTTTCTGTTTCTATGCCCTTACCAAAGATTAGTCTTCTCCCCAAATATCAATTTTATATATTCTGTCTCTTTTTCAGGAAAACATTAATACTGATTTTATAGTTTTCCATCCCTTTTATATACACATTACTATTTTCTTAAATGATAAGTCCAAGGAATTAAGTGACCATTGCCACAACAGAGAGATAGCTCAGTTGTATGATCCCTGGTGATTTGAGCTTAATGCCTGAAGGGAAGATAGGAAAAGAAAACCTATTAAAAATTTGTCCTCTGACCCACACGTGCAAGCAGTGGCTTTTATTCTCATATCCCCTTCCAAATACACATCACATGAACACATACATATAATATACACACAGTAATCATCATCAACCTAATTGCAACTATGTAAAACATTTTAACAGGAGTTCATCACAAATCAAGTATGCTGTATGTTTAGATGCCTTTAATTATCAGTTTTTGTCGTGTTACCTTTTCTTCATTAAGGATGCGAAAATGGGCTGAGAATGTGTAGGTAAATACAATTTACCTAAGTCAACTACTGCCTTAGATTATTGAAACAAAATACTTGCACATTTATATCAAACCGTACATGTTAATAGGAACCATAGAAGACGATTCATGTTCAGGTTAGTTCAAATCAGTATGCAGCCAATGTTTTGTTTCTATGAATCTACTATTTCTTTCATTTTGGGCTTTCTGTTATGGTCTCAGACAATCCCTGGCTCCTTTGTTTTATTTTGTGAATTTAGTTCTCCAGTCTTAGACCACCAGACTCTTATCAATCTAAATTCTGATGCCTACTTTATTGCTTCCTGATGTTTTGTTGTAAAAACCATAGGGCAAGTTTCCTCTTTCTTAACTCTCTGTCTGTACCTTTCATCTTACCCCTCATAAAAATGACTTAGATTCATTTGAAGAGCATCTGTTGTGACCCCCACAATAGCACGGAACATTAAACTTCCATTACCTGGAAATCACTGGGCCAGAACCTGGAACCGGGCTCTGAATCCCAGTCAACCCCATGGCTTCCCACAACCTCTGTATCCCAGTCAACCCGATGGCTTCCCACAACCTTGCAGGTAGAAGGAATGCCAAGTGGTCAAGTTAATGTTCTTATGGATTTATAACAGTCATTTTGAGAATGCAAAAATAAAACAAAAACAAGCAAAAAACAAATAAAGCTAATAAACATTAATGAGTGAGTCCAAACTAGTGGGAAGGACAGGTTTTTAAATAGGATCTTAGATAGCATGGAGTTTTCTTCATACTCAGATACTGAAACCTCAAAATTAATATTCCCAAGACAATAAAGCAATTTGTAACTCCACAATATTAGATATTTTTTTCTGACTAGAGGCTGTGTTCTTTCTATTTTACTGCCTACTCTGCTTATTTCTTATCATAATAATTAAATAAATATTTTATAGCATGGAATATTGTTTTGATGTCAGTTATGCCAAGCTCAGCAGGCCTCGTGGAATCCTGTCTGAAAATTGATCTCCTGACACACACTTGGAATTTTTATTTATATTAGAATAAACAAAACCAAATTCACCAAATTAAACATTTTTGTAAGTCTTCTTTTTCTTCATCATATTTTAATAATATTTAATATTAAACCAGTTTTCATGCCATAATCTCTATTTTCTAAAATTCTAGTTTTCTCATACTTCCTATTAGTTGTTTTGGGTAATTTTGTTTCTAAACAGAAAAATATCCTCTCAGTTATTACAGATGTAAGTCCATTGCCAAAGCACAAGGATCAATTCCCCTTCCTCCTACCTTCTAAATGTGTTGTAAACGTTGTAGCTCCACAGAACCTACAGGAGATTAATATTCACAATAAAAGAACAAAATACATTGTGAAAAATAGTTGTGAATAAAATTCAGTGTGAAAATTTGTGGAATAAGAGATCTATTGCATGAGATTTTCCATGGTGTAGGATACTCAAGGCTTGTTCCAAAATCTGACTGAACTATTGCATTTCAAGGAGTCAACTCCTTTACTGAACAATTGATCTTATAGCCAGTGCTAGTAATGGGCATAAATAAAGCTACAGACTCTTGCCTAAACAGAAAGCAAAACATATTCTTTCATAAAAGATTTGAATTTCTGAGATGACCTGCTTATTTTTTGAACATTTCAATTCACTAATTTTAGAATAAATATTGAAGAAAAATAACAAAATATCCCCTTTCCTCAAGAATTTTAGATTTTATTTGTTAGGGTAGAATATGTGAATAAGAGTTACACACCACACATAAATGCATTGTTATTGTTGAGGAATTATCTATAAACATTTAATCCAGTAAATTGCAGAACTAAATTGCTTATAATATTAAAATTGTTTTTTGGAGAAATTAATTATTTCCCTAGTTTGGACAGTATAATGGCATGCATTTTGTTATCCTGACAAAAAATTCAATACTTTATCCATACTTTTTCAATATCCTTAAATAAACAATCCGACCACTTTTTCCTTATTGGTAATAGCACACACTTTCTGTGGACCACCCACATCACTGCTGGATGTGTGCCGTCTTCTCTTCCTCTTTCCTGTCCTCCCTTTCTCTCTTCTCTGGTCTCTTGTTTTCCACTTTCCTTCTCAATTCTAGTTTTTTTTCCTTCTTCTCTAATGTATTGAAACTAAATAATAAGAAAGTATTGAACCTTTGGAAGAAATCAAAGCCATCTGCACTCCGATGAATACCACTTATCTCCTATACCTGTAAATCAAAAGGTAAATATGATGGCCCTCTTTTCTACCCCTATGTTATTACTTACCATCCCATTGCGTAGGATGGGCAGATATCATCATTGTAGTCTGTTGCAAGTACTGGTGATACCTATCAAATGTTTTCTGAACAAGAAATTCCAAGTTGAGACCAACCTTTGTTTTTTCTTGCAAAAAAAAAATGCTTCCCTGGGGGAAATTTCCAATGGATCTAAGTAAATTAAAATATATATATATAGCTTAAAGAGGTATTTTATGTTGTGAAATTACAGTTAAGTTAAAATAATAATATATTGGAAAATATTTGTGTTTTAATATTCTCCCATTATCAAAAGAGTTAATTATGTGTGCTAGTCTTAAAACTGGTTAAACACAAGAACAAATCAGCTAAAAAAAATCCTATAAGCCACAATAATCTTTCATTTTTAGTCATAGATGACCAAGTAAATGATGAAGAAACAATCTTTACTTGGAATGGATTATGCAAGAAATTTTCCCCTTTGTCCTGCCTAGCTCAAAATACCTTTGTTCTGCATGTTCTGTGGCTATTGGTGCCTCTGATTATAGATTACACCACCATTTTATTTACTTTTTTCACATGGGCAATATATTTCTTTCATTGAGCAACATTCTGAAACTTGGAAATCTAACCTGTGTTTTAGTCTTAGGAAAAGAACATTCATATGGTAAAATCCTTCTCAGTTGGACTTGGTATCCATTCAAATCTTATATCGCTGATTTCAGGCCAGGTTTAATTATGTACTCAGTCTCAACTCAAATAGGATTGTGGGAAACAAAACATGTTCTCATTTTTTTTTCTTGTACTAGAATGATAGATTTTTAGACCTAGAAAATGTTTATTTTTATGATTCTAAGATGCAATCTTTAAATGCAATTCTATTGGAAATTTTTGATTTATTATATTTTGTTACAGACCTTGCTTATTCTTGCAATCTAGGCACATATTTTCAATTCGCAGAATTCTGCCAGAAATCTCGGGGAGTGAGAGGATACATTTTAGTTCTTTTTATCATGAAGCAAAAAGAAAATCAGACACTTTACAAGAATGGTTTATGATTAGAAAAATAATTAAGCACTCCAACCTCTGAATTTACCTTTCTTCCCCATAAAATTGTGGGTGCCTTAAACACATTTTCCAGGGAAGTATTTTTACACATTTTCAATTGCTTGTCGAGTCATCTTCTCTCACATTACTCATGTCCCTTTGCTGGAGGAAATTCCCTCTTACAAATGCTGTATCACCGGGAAGTATGTATATTTATGTAACCCTGGTGGTTCCATTTCTTCTTAGACAAACTCAGTCACATTATTTTCCCTGAGCTGATTTCCATTGTATCCATTAATATTAATTTCACATTTACAAAAGGCAAAATGTATGTAAGTCTCCCAGGTCTTTTCCTCAGCATCTTTATAGCTAACTTGCTCAGCTTTGATTTAGGGGCTTACTAGAGTTTTCAAGTTCCCTGGAAAATTCAGTATTTGGTTGAATGCTTGTGGAGAAATAGTTTTTTTTCCATATTGCCATGCATTTTCTCTCTCTATGTGCCCCAGAACAAAATTGTAGCAAAGATTCCTACCTCTAGCTGAAAGAACGTGTTTTCAAATACGTGAGCAGGAAAGCTGAACATTCCAAAAACCAAAGACCCTCAATATTGTTTGCCTTATTTAAATGACCCAGAAAGGTTATGCAGATCTCTTGTCTTACATAAGCTTAAGGTGCCCCCTGGGGATAGCTAAAAGCTCAAGCATTCTGGCCTGCTTGTCAAAACCTAAGCTGAGCTCCGACAGTTGCCCTCTAGCTGATATGATGGGACCTCACAGGTTAACCGGTTTATAACCAAAACTCTAGAAGACACAGAATGAAATGTTTGGTCTTTATAATGGCTCAAGTCCTGTGTCTGCTTATTGGGAACTGTTCAAGATATTAAGGAGTGGGGTCACCGTGAAATAATACCTAAGTCCACTTCTTCCATGACAGTAGAGTCATAGAGCATGTGTTTATATATAAATGAATGGTATGTTAACCTTTAAATAAATTTGAATGTTTGCCATGCCTAAATTATCCATAAAATAAAAAGTCTGAATCTAGGTTAAATAATACAACTGCTGGATTTCTGTTCCCTTTTCTGAAACTTTCAAGTAAAACTACTTTCATAAACATCTACCTAAGATATTATTCTGAATGTTTTCACTTAATTCATAAGTGAGTTAAATAGGACATTTGCTAGGAGAAAGAAAGTTACATGTCTCCCTGTTTTAATTACTGTCTAAATATTCCATCATTCAGGATCCCACATAAGGTTCTGTGGGTACACAAATATGACATTTCCCTAAATATTTAAGTGAGAAGGGTGCATGCTGTCATTTCACTAAATTTTTAGGCATCCTGCCTTTAAGGTATTAGGCCAGCTTCATAGTCTACTGTAAATTTGTGATCTCAATAGTGAAGGAATCCGTCTGAATCCCTTTTCATTATTCACAGGAGGTTGATCATGCTAAGAGGCTCAGAACTATTTGGCAAACGTTTTATGTCTCATGATTTTATGCAAGACAGCAGAAAACCAATTATTATGGAATTTTGTTTTAAAAATATGAAGTTCTTACTTGATTTCAGGGATGGGTAGAAAAACCCAGGATGTGTCTGTGCTTTCTCTTCTGGTTTTTGGTGGAGCTCATTTTCTCAGAGGAAGCTCATTTTTAGATACAGACAAAGATACATATATTGATAAGATTATAGGTATATAATGATTTTTAATTTAAATTGTTAGCATACAGAGTAATGGGATTGATTACAATAATTTTATAGATGTATATCATTATACTTTATGTCATTTCCATATTCTCATTCTCTGCCACCTTTGGGCCTTCTTCTTGTCCCTTCATGTCACAAATTGTCCCCCTTGTGGTTTAATGTTGCTCCTGGTGATCATTATTTCATTTTTCAACTGTCATAGAAAGAGACGACAAACTGAATTTTGGAGATTCTTAACAATTTGAATAGAAAGTGTTAGAAGATTTAGATAGAGAGGAAGACAGTGGAAATGTGGGAGAAAGATACTACTTGCACACTGACAAGTGTCTCTCTACTTAGCACTACAAATTTAGGGAACTCCCACTACCACGCCAGCCTTCAGTCCCTTTTATGCAAAGATAGCCTGTGTAGCCAGATTAAAGAAGACTCGAAATGGGGTCTTGGATAAGAAATCAATGTGGAAATGTCAGTTTTGACATCAAGAGTTTGATTGCATTTCAACAAAATAAACAGGTTTTAGAAATTAGGATAGGAATCAATAGCTCCCTTTTCTTACACTTCTTCACTTGCAGTGTGTATCATAGACATTAAGTACTCATCCAGATTTTTGCAATTTATTATTGCAGAAGAATTTGTCTAGGGGTAAGTAAATTCATTTATATATACAGGAAGAAAATTTTTAACAATTAAAAGAGTAAAATTAAAAACTTTCCATGCTGAGGATTAGAATTCAATTGATCAAATCACAATTCCATTAATCAAAAATAGGAACCTAGCACTTTAGTCTGCTAACATTGTGTAACCTTTAACCTGAGAAGTAACACAATTGGAGCATACAGCAATTAAAGGATTTGTCTTTATCCTTATTCCTTTCTATCCTTATTCCTTTTCAGTGCATCCCAGTAGAAGAAAGTGAAAAGTGACCTCTCCGTATGGCTTCTCCTTATTTCAAACCAAACCAGCTTGCTTTGCCCCTAATTAAGACACTCAAGGAAGGACTTTCTTTTCCCAGACAGAAACAGTCCTCTGTCACCCCAAGTTTAATCATCCATTAAATAATATATGAATGTTTTAAAACATCTACCGCATCTTCACAGCCTTTGGAGAACACCTTTTCTCTTGTGCTTAGTCAGCTCTCCCATGTGTTTAAGAAAAAATTATCTTTTATATAGTCAGAAGTAGTGAGATATCAATAAAAAAGAAAATTTCAAACGCAATTATTTTACCTCTTGGTCTATCTTACACACAGTGCACACATTCACACACACACACACACAGAGAGAGAGAGAGAGAGAGAGAGAGAGACAGAGAGAGAGAGAGAGAGAGAGAGAGAGAGAGAATACTTCTAGACATAGCAACCATTAGCACTGTTCCACAATTGCAGTCACTACTGTATCTGACCCCTCATTCATGAAAGCTCCTGCTGCTTAGCCTTAAGCTATTGGGCTCCTGTCATTTCCCACTGAGCACACCGGGGTGGATTTGGGTGTCTTGCCCTCATTTACAATCTGAACAAAAGAAACTAAAGCCAAGAAAGCAGCTGGCACCATAAAAACAGTAAAAACTCTAGCTGGCATCTCTGGTTACCACTGACTAGCCAAATATCCACAGAGATTGGTGCCAATGTAGATTTCTGTGACAAAACAACAAAATAGATTTTAGTCAATAAACATCTATTTGACAAGAAGTCAGACAAATCTATCCATACCAAGTGAAAGGTACCTCTACAGAGTTCCAAACCAATGAGTACATTATGGACAAGTTGAAAACTTGCCTAAGCTAGACTCACACATGGCACATGTTACTGAAGGTCTTTATTTGCCAAATACGATTATATGCTAGGAGTCAGTGCTATATTAATATTCGGCAACCAGTTGACAAGATAAACCATGGGCACTTAAAAAACAGAAACACCAGTTCTCTGAGGTGGTATAGCTTACATTTTTTTGTACAACGCAATGAAATAAATACACTTTATATTATAATCTTAAAATATGTGGACTCATCGACAAAAAATTGAAATATTAATTCATAGACAATATTAATCCATACTAACTATAGTAAACTCAATTTTATTACTCCTTTCCCACTTCATTCATACTTCGTTTTATAGTTTTGATGATTTAAAGTATGGAAATGTCTTTTGAAATAGATTACTATCCATTAGGAAATCCCGGTAGTGATTACTGGTACTGTGATTGAAAATTTTCACTCTTCAGAGTTTCTTTGTATTTCTCAACAGTCCCCTTGCCCCTGCTTTTTAGTGGCATGGGGAATAGCTATACTCTGAACCACATACATACCACATATAAACCACAAACATAGTTCAAGAAAATAAAACCTCACTTAATTAAACATACATCAAGCAAGTACCTACCGAACATGTGATTCTGTGAAGAGTTCTCTTACTCCTAAAGACCCAGTTGGAAATGGTAGCTCAAAACACCCATTATTTCTCAAGTACTGACCCACCCCTCTATTTAAAAAATTAAAATCAAGTGTGTAACTTTTCAATGTAAATTATTCATCTAAAGTTGATCTAGTGCAAGAATTAAGCAAAGATATCCATAGGTGATACAGAAACCCAACATTCTCACCTCAAAATATCCTTTTTTTCTTTCTAAGATAAAATTTTACTGTTGTATCCCATGTACTTGGGTAGAGCATAGATTTGACAGCCATGAGGAGTATGCAATTTATGGGGAGAATCCAGTCTTCCTCTATTTCCATATTCACCCTGGGAAAGCCTTGCTTTCTAGTGCCTGAAAGAAGCATCTGAACTGGACTCAGACAATACACCACCGACTTGTCCACCCTCCTAAGCAGCTCAAAACAGAGCCAAGTACTAAAATGGTAGTGAGGACCATTACTGAGACAAAACACTATATGGAAAAAGGTCACATATTTTTAAACCTTCTTGTTTGTTTTACTGCCTATGATACCACAAACGCTTAAAACCAAGGAAGACCCCATCAGAACAGGAGCCCTATGTTTTAGAAGAAGAAGAAGAATGTGATGACTTCAGTTTGTTCAGGATCTGGTTGGGCTCAACAATGAAACTGCCTTTGGGACCACCCAGTTAGTAGAGACAAGTCATTTCTTTAAAAAAAAAAAAAAAAAAAGAAAAAACAGGCAACAACAGAAAATAGTCTGGGGAACACTATGACGTTCAAACTGTTTCAAATTTTCTGAAGGATTTAGTCATGTCTATCTGGCCAGTTTTCTCTGCAGCAACAACACTTTTCTTATAAATGATTGCACAATTCTAAGGAAGCCAATGCCACACCCTTCTGCTTTTCATGTAGTCTATACATGAAATAAATGCACTAGTGCTGTTATTTTTATGGCTGACTCATTTGTGCAGAGCTTGTGATAAAATAAGTGTAACTTCTAACTCACTTAAGCCATATACTCACACCAGCCATTGACCAGCTTTCGCTTTTCATTAAGACTGGTGCTCACTTTAAACAAGCCTAAAAACATCTGCCTTATTAAGACAGTATTTGTTATTAGTAGGGAGTAAAACTATGTTATGGACAGTTGGGCAACATGGAAGAGTCAGTTCTTTCCTTTCATCACGTGGGTCCTGAGATGGAACTCAAGATGTCAGTCTAGGCAGCAAGTAAGTTTACCTGCCATGCTACCTCCAGGCTTGCAAGTATTTCTTATGCCACAAACATTTCAACTTTGTATAGTTAGGTAGCTTTAGTCACTTGGGATAGTTTGCTTTTTTACCATCATAAACAGTTTTTCAAAATAACTGAAAGATCCTCTGGTAGATTATTTTCATACAGGAAAAAACAAACTAAAAAAATTTCCATTATTTTTGTTGTGAAACAAACAGCTACTGCGCCAACGAGGTTGAGCTAGAACCAGAATGAGGCAGGAGGGCATCTGGATCAATGGGTGGAAATGAGTGTAGCCAGTGGAGCAGAAGGAGGGGCCACAGCTACCGGAAGGGC
>PVIU01019523.1:0-36187 GCA_004026605.1 Ondatra zibethicus
CCGAGTCTTTTTGAATGCACTCCTTCCTAGGCCAGGAGGGATGGGGGTGGGCCTTGGACTTCCAACAGGGCAGGGCACCATGCCCTCTTTCAAGGAAGAAGGGGGAGGGAGGAGGGGTGGGGGGTAGTGGGAGGGGACCGGGAGAAGGGGAAGAAAGGAAAAAAAATTTTTTTTTATCTTTAATTATGTTCTTGAATGGGAAAAATAAAACAAAACAATGTATGGAAAAAAAAAAAACGCCCTCTCCCAGCTTCTTGGGGTCGAACTCCTCCCCTGCGTGGGATATGAGTCTCGGCCCCAGAGCTCTGGTTCCTGTCGTTAAACCTCATGTGATTGCAGCAAGGACGGTCTCTAGTGAGTTCTCGGGGGGTCATGTTATCCTAAGACTCGAGTGAGAGTCTCCCCACTCCGGGGATCATTCAATATTAAGGTTTCAAAAGTTCAGAGTTTAACATTAATAGAATTCTGATAAGACAACAGAGCAAGGGGGTGCAGGCACCCTCCATCCCCCTAAACCTTCTGGCCATTCGGCTGCAGGGCTTCTCCCGGCTACTGGCTTTTCTGCTATCCCACCCCAGCTTGCCCCCAAGCTCCCCTTTCCATCTGCAGGGTCCTAGGATCTCACAAAGCCGCCTGCTTCAGGGCTGAGGCTCTGGGGACCTGGTGGTGAGTGCAGGGCAGCAGGAATTTCTATGTTACATGGAGCTGCATCTACCAAGACCACACTTTTGCCTGCAAGGTCCTTGACCAGCAAGTGGCCCTGATCTAGTACCAGCAGAACCATCTGGAGGAGCTGGCATCAACCAAGCTTGTGCTTTTGTCTGTGGGGTCCTTGGCCAGCAAGTGGCCCTGATCCAGTACCAGTAGAGCCATCAGAGGGGGTCCTTAGAATCACCACCACAGCCTGCTTCAGGGAGGAGGTATTCTGAGACTCAACTCCAGTGCTGAGGGGACCTAAGAGAGGGCAGAACAAGAAAAATGCCCCAAGTACACAGTCAGTCACAACAAAAGGACCAAGCCACCTAGGCTCTCCTGACCACATTCAAAGGAAAAGATGGGCAGGCGCCAATGCAAGAATTCTTCCAACAACCTGAAAAGCAACATGATAAAACCAGGATCCAGCGAATATGCAACAGGAACACTTGAACAACCTAATCTAGATGAAGTAGAAGAAATCAACTTTAAATGTAACATTATGAAAGTAATAGAGACCATTAAAGAGGATGTGAAAACCTCCTTTAAGGAAATGGATGAGAAGACTAACAAAAAGTTAGAAGAAATGAATAAATCCCTCAGAGATACACTAGAAAACCAAGAAAAAGCAATCAAACAGGTAATGGAAACAGTTCAAGACTTGAAAACCGAAACGGAGGCAATGAAGACAACACAAACCGAGAGATGGCGGAATATAGAAAATCTGGGTAAACGAACAAGAACTACAAAGACAAGTATAACCAACAGAATACAAGACATAGAAGAAAGAATCCCAGACGCTGAAGATATGATAGAGAAAATAAACTCAATGATCGAAGAGAACGAAAAATCCAACAAATTCTTAACACAAAACACCCTGGAAATCTGAGACACCATGAAAAGAAAAAAATCTAAGAAAAATAGGGGTAGAGGAAGAAGAAGAACTCCAGCTCAAAGGCCCAGAAAATATGTTCAACAAAATTATAGAAGAAAACTTTCCCAATGCTAAAGAAAGATATTCCTATGAAAGTACAAGAAGCATACAGAACAGCAAATAGACTGGATCAAAAAAAAAATCCCCTCTCCATATAATAATCAAAACACAAAACATACCCTAGCCACTAAGCCACCAACCAATCCTACAGCAACCCATAAACTTTGTTTAAACCCACCAATTAGCCCCAAACTAACCTCCCCTCCCTAGAATTCCACAATCTTGCTTAAATGGAGCCTGCAGGTTTCTCTCATTATCACCATGTGCCTCCCCAACATGTTGAAATTTTAATAAAGCTTTCTTGTTGATTGCATACATGACTGGTGGTCTTTTACGGGACTTCTCATGGACCCTAACAGGGTACAGATCTAAACAGAGAATTTTCAAAAGAATAATCTCAAATGGCCGAGAAACACTTAAAAGATGTTCAATATCTTTAGCCATCCGGGAAATGAAAGTCAAAATGACTCTGAGATTCCACCTTAAACCTGTCAGAATAGCTAAGATCAAAAACACAAGTGACTGCTCATACCGGAGAGAATGTGGAGGAAGGGAAAACTCATCCATTCCTGGTGGGAGTGAAAACTTGTACAGTCACTTTGGAAGTCAGTGTGGCAGTTTCTCAAAACACTGGGAATCAACCTACTACAAGAACTAGTTACACCACTCTTGAGAATATACCCAAAGGATATCCAATCATACCAGAAGTACACTTGCTCAACTATGTTCATTGAAGCTTTATTTGTAATAGCCAGAATCTGAAAACAACCTAAATGTGCCCCAACAGAAGAATGGATAAAGAAAATGTAGTAAATTTACACAATGGAGTATTACTCAGCTGTTAAAATCAAGGACACAAGAAACTTTGAAGGTAAATGGATGGAACTAGAAAAAAATCATCCTGAGTGAGGTAATCCAGACCAAGAAAGACAAACATGGTATGTACTCACTCATAAGTGAATATTAGCTTTAAGAATAAAGTAAAGGGGGCTAGAGAAATGGCTCAGAGGTTAAGAGCACTGACTTTACTTCCAGAGGTCCTGAGTTCAATTCCCAGCAACCACATGGTAGCTCACAATCATCTGTAATGAGATCCGGTGCCCTCTTCTGGAGTGTAGGCACACATGCAGCCAGAACACTGTATACATAATAAATAAATAAATAAATCTTTAAAAAAATAATAAAGTAAAGGAAAACTATGCTACAATTCACAACCCAAAGAGACTAGGGAACAAAGAAGTATGGGGGAGGACGATGCCTGGATCTCCCTGGAAAGGGGAAATAGAAGAAATTTCATGAGTGGACTGAGGGAGGGTAGGGATGGGAGCATGAGAGATCAGATTGGGCAGGGGAATGTAGAGCTAGAGTACTGAAAAAGAATACTGGACAGGAAGGACATTTTGGGATCAGGGAAAAACCTGACACTAGGGAATCTCCCAGGAATCTACAAGGATGACCCCCCAGCTAACACTTCTGGCAATAGCAGACACATAGTCTGAACTGGCCATCTCAAGTGTCCAAACTGGTACACAGCCCAGTTGTCACCAGAAACATCATCAAGCAACTGATGGAAAAAGAACAGACCCACAGCCAAACATTAGGCAAAGCTCAGGGAATCCTGCAGAAGATGGGGAGAAAGGATTGTAAGAGCCAGAGAGATCAAGGAGAACATAAGAAAACTCACAGAATCAATTAACCTGGGCTAATAGGAGTTTACAGAGACTGAACCGACAACTAGGGAGCCTTCATGGGACTGACCTAGGCACTCTGCTTATATGTTACAGTTGTGTAGATTGGTCCTCTTGTGAGACTCCTAACAGCAGAAACAGGGGGCTTGTCTCCAACTCTTTTACTGACTTTTGGGACCCTACTCCTCATACTGGGTTGCCTTGCCCAGCATTAATATATAGGGAGCCTTAAGTCTAAGCTGCAACTTTATATGCTATGTTTTGTAGATACTCTTTGGAGACCTGATCTTTCCTAAACATAAACAGAGAAGGAGTGGATTGGGGAGTGGTAACAGAAGGGAGATGCTGGGGAGGAACTGGGAGGAGAGAGAGGAGGGCAAACTGCAGCAGGGATATGAAATAATAAATTTATTGAAAATAAACAGAAGTAGTAGTAGAAGAAAAAGAGGAAGAGGAAGAAAACACAAGGAAAGGTACCTGTCAATTACTCAGGCTACAGGGTATGACACTTATCACTTCTCCTTCTCATTATATATTTTTCCCTCAAGCCAGATAGCACAAATTAAGCACTGAAGCAGAAGGTACTATGGAAACATCTTTGAATAATTCTGCTAATGTTCAAAGTGCTTGGGTTTTAATTATTACTCCATTTCATCTGTTATGATCAGTGCCTTCCAGTAATGATGTTAGAGCACTTTTCTTCTTTCTCTGGATGCATAGCTGCAAGTCCAATTTGTGGGTGTAGGAAAGGGCTGGACTGCAACAGTAAGAGTGTGTCATCAGATAAAATGCAGAATATAGGATATTAAAATAATATGATAAATACGTACTCTATCACTGGGAGCCACACAGCTCTGCAGGAAGGGAAGAAACTCCCCACCCAGTTCTGCTTTAAGGGGATAGAGTATATACAATCAACATTCACAAGAAGAGAATCTGTCACCTTGCAAATATACAAAATAAATTAAAGACCTAGGTTCTGCATAGCAAGCTGGTACTAGAGGTCTCTATCCTACACATACTCATATTGTGCAGTAACTGGCAGATGTCTTAGGAAAGATCCTACCATCTAAGCCTACAACTTTGGAGATCAGAAACCCCTGCAATTCTATCCTCATGTACCAAAGGCTTCTTCTCCATATTGGTTAAGTGAGCAATTTCAAGGAGAGACAGTCTCAGCCCAGAGGAAAATCTATGATACAAGTATACTGAAATTTTTATGCAATAGAAAGAGTCATTGGCAATTCAGAGGAAAGTGAAAAGCACTACTACCTAAAATTGAACTCAATTTCGAGTCTTCATTTCTCTTCTCTCTATCGAACAGACTCAGAACGTACACAGCCAAATCAGGGTAAAGTCCCAACCAAACTTCTTAGGAGCTTCCTATAATTCCTTGATGTAACCTGGAATCTAAAATATTCCATCTTTATACTTGTGAGGACCTGGCTAGGAAAACCCCTCCTGAACCTGGTTTCTGAAGTTGCAACCATGACCTTTACTTCCAATGAGGACTGTAGACACTGCCACAAGAATCTTACTTACCTGAGCATAGGGACTCAATGGATCCTGATGGAGTTCCAACTCTATGAAGGAAAGAACCAAAGATCACAGTCCCAATAAACATCTGCATATACTAGAAATGGTCTAGGGAAGGTCTCATAGGACCCCTTAACCTTGGAGTGGCAGCTGGCTACTCAACCTTGCTCCTAGTGAGTATGCAAAGAATGCGCTGCAATTCTAGGAATCTAGTTCACAAAATTGGAAACAATTAACATTATATCAAATGCACAGAAAACAACATAAGGACAGAAGAAATAAGAAAGGAAACACGGCACCTATAAAGGAAAATAATCATGCAGGAATGATTTTAAATTAAAAGAAATTTGAAATGATTGAAAAATAATATTTCCCAAAGAAACTCAATGAGATGCAAGAAAATTTATACAAATAACACAAAGAAATTAGAAAATTACTGCAAGATATGAATAAGAAACTCATTACACAAAAATCACCTTCAAAAAAATGAGAAATGGCCGGGCGGTGGTGGCGCACACCTTTAATCCCAGCACTTGGGAGGAAGAGGCAGGCAGATTTCTATGAGTTCGAGACCAGCCTGGTCTACAAGAGCTAATTCCAGGACAGGCTCCAAAGCCACAGAGAAACCCTGTCTCGAAAAAAAAAAATCAGAAATGTTGGAATTTGAGCACTCAACAATGAAGTAAAAAAAAAAAAATCAATAGAAACCTTCCATAGCAGATCAAATCAAACAGAATTTCTGTACTTGAAGACAGCTGAAAAATAGGAGGGGGCATGGAAAAAGAAGAAAAAACCTACAAAATTAATGCAACACACTGCCAGATCATAAATATGTATTCTGGTGATCCCAAAAAATGAATAAAAGGGAAAGGGCAATAAAAAAGTTTCACAAAATAATGGATGAAAATTTTCAAATCATCAAATATAGACAAGCATTCAAAAACACAAATAACTTCAGCCAGATACAACTAAAATAGAATAGAGCTTTAAAAGACATACTATATTCAAATATCAAACAAAGTTACAATCCTAAAAACAAAAGAAAAACATCAAGTTACATGTCAATGGAAGGTCCATCACATTTAATACATATTCCTTATAGAAACATAAAAGATGGAAAGATAGACTCAAACTACATACAGAAAAAAACTACACCATGAAATTATCTTTAAATCTGAAGGAAATACTTAGACAAGCAAAAATGAAAAAATTATCACCACCAGACTAGTATTATAAGAATAATTTAGGGAATCCAACACTAGACACCAGCGGGTGATGAATACTATTATTCTATGCAACAAATGCACAAAATTCACTAGAATAACAGATCCAACTAAGAAAGAAAAGTGAATTAAATCGGTATTGGAAAACTACCTAATCACAAAGAAATACTAAAAGAAATGGAAGGAACAAAATTTTATAAAACAAACAGAATGCTACCAAACTGAAAGAAAATTCATACTTATGAACAACATAGAATAAGAAAATATTAAAATCACCAATCAAAAGACATATGCTGAATGAATTTTTAAAAAGGAAACACTGAACTACATGCTGCCTACCAGCTGTAGCTAAATATAAGCATAGACTAAGTGTAAAGAGCTAGAAAAAAGCAACATGCTAATGAAAATAGAAAAAAATGAGCAGGAATAGCACCAATATCAGATAAAGTAAACATTAAGGAAATGTGAAGAGATAATAAAGGTGATTACTAATTAATAAAAGGGTATAGGTAGGACAACCAGACAGGAAGTAAAGGTGGGGCCAGAAGAACAGGAGTATTTCTGGGAAGAAGGAAGTTCTTTCCCAGTTCTGCCCAGACCACCGAAGAAGCAGGATGTGACCTGCCCCGCTGAAAAGGGTACTGAGCCATGTGGCTAACATAGATAAGAATAATGGGTTAATATAAGTTATAAGAGCTAATAAGAAGCCTGAGCTAATGGGCCAATCAGTTTATAATCTTCTGGAGACCTCTGTGTGATTTTCTTTGGGGCTAAACGGCTGTGGGAACGGGGCAGGACAGAAACCCCAACAAAGCAGGCCCAACATACTACAAAAAGGGACAATTCAACAAGATGTAACAAGAATAAACACATACTTTCCAGACACGAAACCCTCCACATGCATAGAGCAAGCACTATTAAACATAAAGTACAATTAAATATCCAGTAGAGCACATGTGCCAGACTTTGGTTCCCACTTTCCTTCATGGCCAGATGATCAAAATGGAAAGTCAACAAGGAAACTTGTAAACTGGGTTACATACCATGGATATAGACTTAATGAATATATATGAAAACATTTCATTCAGTAGTTGCTAAATGTATATTTTTCTTTTTTTAAGATTTTATTTATTTATCTATTTATTATGTATACAGCATTCTGCCTGCATTTATAACTGCGGGCAAAAAGAGGCCATCAGACCTCATTACAGATGGTTGTGAGCCACCAGATGGGTGCTGTGAATTGAACTCAGGACCTCTCGAAGAGCAGCCAGTACTCTTAACCGCTGAGCCATTTCTCAAGCCTCTGAGTATACATTTTTTCTTATACATGGAATATTCTCCTGGAGTGACCATATATCAGGTCACCAAACAAGTCTCATAATTTTTTAAAAATCTAAAATATATGACTATCCCACACAATTAGTTAAAATTATAAATCCCCAAGTACAGAAGTTACAAAACTCAAAATGAACCAAACGCCTTGATGTAAGATTTGAAACCTTGAAACTTGTACTGAAAAACACATGAAAAACAAGTGAAAATATAGACTTCATCTGGACATGCCTACAATCCCACCATTCAGAAGGCTGAGACAGAAGAATTGCCATGAGTTTAAAGCTATCCTGGTCTATAAAATAAGCTCCAATGTAGGCAGTGCTACAGGGAGTGAAAAGATGTGTTTTGAAGATACCAAAAAAAAAGTAATCTAGGTAGAGGCAAAATTTTCCTGAATATGACTCTAACACTCTGGATTATACATGAAACAGCATCAAAATTAAATTTAAAAGGTTTCTGCACAGCGAAATAACTGTAAAAAGAGACTACCTACACAGTCGGGCAGTGGTGGTGCATGCCTTTAATCCCAGCACACGAGAGGCAGAGGCAGGCAGATCTTTGTGAGTTCGAGGCTAGCCTGGTCTACAAGAGCTAGTTCCAGGACAGGCTCCAAAGCTACAGAGAAACCCTGTCTTGAAAAACCAAAAAAGAAAAAAAAAAGAGAGAGAGACTACCTACAAGTTATAAGGAAACCTTTGCCAGATGTTTGTCTGCCACAAAATAATATACAGAATATATAAACAACACCCAAAAAAAATCAAACATCCAAAAATGGAAAATAACCCAATCAATAAATTGAAAAATGCGGCAGTGCAAATAACCAATAATTACATGAAAAATGTTCAACACACTTAACTATTATGGAAATGGAAATCAACAATAAATTGATATTATCTCTAATTCCAGTCAGATGGTTATTATGAAGAAATCAAACAACAAATGCTAGGAAGAACACAAAGGGAGAAAGAACTCTTATATTCTACTGGTAGGAATTCAAAATAGTACAGCCACAATGCAAATCAGAGTGGCGACTACTCAAAATGCTAAAAATAAAACTACTATCTGATCCATCTATACCACTCCTGAGTATAAACAGGGGGGAAAGAACCTAAGTTGACACAAAACAGAGATAAATGCACATTCAAGTCTACTATTCACTACAATTATATAATCAGCCTATGTATCCACTGATGGATGGATGGATGGATGAATGAAGAAAATACAGGAGATAGAGCAAAGGGTCAGTGGTTAAGAACACTGGGTTGCTCTTCCAGAGGTCCTGGGTTTAATTCCCAACACCCACATGGCAGCTCAAAGCTCTCTGTAACTCTAGTCACAGGGGATCCAACACCTTCACACAGACAAATATAATAAAAAAATAAATTCAAACATAGCATAATCTCACATGTAGAATGTACACTTTTGACGATATCAAAGTAACAGGAGGACTATTTGAGGAGTAGAGGGGAAAAAGGGATAAAGAGGTTAAGATTGGATAAAGGGGCTATGAAAATAAAAGTATATTTTAAAACACACTACACATGTATTTCTAAAACAAGCAAAACAAGGAATCTTATTATTTGCACAATTAATAGATGTTAATGAAAAAGTAGAGACAATATAACAAAACCTGATGAGCATGTAGGCACATGGGAACTCATACATATTTATTTAAATATGTATGATTGCTGAATATATAGAAAAAACATATATAAGATATATATAAAGTAGTGCAGTTATTGAACTACTATGTGATCCCATAATTCCAACCCTGGAGATATATGACAGAAGGTTTCAGAGAATATGAATGAATAGCCAAAGGAGATTAAATCTTTATACTAAAAGTACACTCTCACATCCATATTATTGTAACACTATTCACAATAGCCATAAGGAACTAACAAACCCAGATGCCCTTCTGTGAATGAGCGAATAAAATGTGGCATATTTACACATGGAATATCACTCAGCCATTAAAAATGAAATACAGTTGGGTGGTAGTGGCACATGCCTTTAATCCCAGCACTCAGGAGGCAGAGGTAGGTAGACCTCTGTGAGTTGAAGGCCATCCTGGTCTACAAGAGCTAGGTCCAGGACAGCTAGACCTGTTACACTGAAAACCTTGTCTCAAAAGAATACAATACTCAGAAATCAGATGGCCTTGGTTAAATCTCTAGTTTCTGGCCAAGTGACCTGAGTCACTACTTACTACTGTTAAGTCTCTGCTCCATTACCTACACAAATGGAGTAATCATAATAGCATCTTTCTGGGCTGGAGAGGTGGCTCAGTGATTAAGAGCACTGACTGCTCTTCCAGAGGTCCTGAGTTCAATTCCCAGCAACCATATGGTGGCTCATGACCATCTATAATGAGATCTGGTGCCCTCTTCTGGCCTGCAGGCAGACATGCAGGCAGAATACTGTACACATAATAATAAATAAAATCTTAAAAAAATAGCATCTTTCTTTCTCATATGCTGTCAAAACAACTAAATTGTCTAATGGCTATCAAAAACTAAGTACAAGTATAACAATGAGTGTTAGTGTTCTCTATCTTCTGTCCAGTTCTTAAAGCTTTATATGTCACATCTAACATGGGTAAGAAAAGGAAAGAATAGTAGAAATTGTTGAGACATGGAACAGGTCTCATATCTCTTCAAAAAATACAGCATTTTATTACATACAGGTTTAAATAATGTATTTCATATTTCAACACATTTTAGGCAATAAAAATTTTATACAGTTCATTCATTTATCTGAATTTGCAAACAGAAGTGGAAAAGTAGAAACATGAATTATAGTAGAAGACAGACTCAACTCAAAATTTTCTGTCTTTTCACAGTTAAGGCACTAAACCTCCATGCCTCACTTTCCCCAACTGTGAAACAACATAGTAATATCTACACTCATAGGTCACAGTGCCTAGAACAGTGCTCAGAGGAGAAAGTGTTAAATGAGGGTAACTAACTCTAAAACTGTCTCAAGCACTGTGCTAGGAGTTACGATAAGCATAGTACTTTCTAATAAGGGCTGAGAAAGACAACTGCAGTATATCACTACCAACATATGAAATATCACTATATGAGGTGCCCAAGAGTACAAAGAAATAAAGAAGTGACTTCTTTCCCAACAAAAACTGAAGTCTATCAAACAAACAAAAAAACTAGAGCACCTAGGGTTCAGTGTATTATTCTTTCTACTTTGAGGTGTGATTGAAATTTTATATTTTTATTTTGTTTTTCAATATATTTGATTTTTAAATAAATTTTATTTTCTCCATGACAAGACACACTCAGAATATGTAACCTGAAGTATATTCTTTCACACTGTCTTTCTACTACAAAAAAATCACTTTGTTAGTGTAAGAATTCTCTTGGTGAGACTGCCACCTACTGGATAATTAAATTCTACCATTTAAAGTTTGAGTGTAATAAAAGGCAAGGTTTGTTTCTCTTTGAAACATATTAAACTAAGTATTTACCAAATCTCCCATATCAAGATAATTAATTCTGTCAAAGAAAGCATTGTTTTGGCAAGCCTAAAGCAATCCCGAGCCAATTCCCATTTAGAGATCAGCTAACAAAAAGAATGAAAAAGGAACCAAAGAATTTAGCATGAATTTATTAATCACTGCTAAATGCAACATATAATTGAAAGAATGAGATTATCAAGATAGTTATCTCACCTGCTAGAAAAATCAACTCAGTATGGATCAAAGACCTTGTAATTTTGAACTATTAGAAAAAAACATGCAGAAAACACTTTCAGATGTAAGGATAGGCAATGACTTTCTCAATGGAACTCTAATACACCAGAATATAATAGCAAGAGTTAACAAATGAGACTGCACACATTAAAAAGCTTCTGCAAAAGTGACAAGCATTGGCATGAAGAGACACCCACAGAATGGGACAAAGTTTTAGCAGTTATCCTCTGTTAAGTGATTAATTTTCAAAATACATAAAAACTAACTTTTTAAAAAAACAGAACAAATGATCCAATCAATGAATGAGCAAATGAATTGAATAGTCCTCAAAGGAAGTACAAATGACCAATAAATCCATAAAGAAATGATCGTCATTCTTTAGTTATCAAGTAAATACAAATAAAAACTACACTGAGATTCCATCTCACCCCGGCTAAAATGAATGGCCTGCATCAAGAAGACAACAGACAAATGCTGGTGAGGATGAAAGAGGGATGAGGAGTAAATTCCTCATTCACATTTGGGGATGCAAATTAGTACAGCCATTATGGAAATCACTATGGCAGTGCCTCACAAAACTAGAAAATGAACTACCATCTGCTTCTATTGCACCATTCTAGTGTAGAATTGGAAAGAAATGAAGCACTCAAAGTCAGCATACAATAAAGGTACCTGCATATCCACGCTTACTGCAGCACTACTTCTAATAACAACATCATAGAAAAAGCATAACTGCCTTAATGGATGAACAGATAAAGAAAATGTAATAATGGAGTCTTATTCAACCATAAAATATATATGTCATCTACAGGAAACTGTAATCTATAGTGGGAGGGGCAGGAAAAGTATAATGGGAACCATCTGGAAGAAGGGAAGAAAAACAAGATGAGAGGGCCACAGGGAAAGGAGACGGAGAGTGAATGAGTAGGCTATAAATGAATAAATGAATAAAACATTTACATATAATACACACCAATGAAAGTTAGCTAAAAGTTGAGGAAATACTACTACAGTAGAATAAAATAATATAATCATTCTGTGACAAAATTTGTACAGTCTCAAACATTTACAATTTCTCTCTTTCAAAGTAAGAGGAAATAGAGGGCTATAGCAATAACTCAATGGTTAAGAGAATTAACTGCTCTTTCAGAGTAACTGCCACAACTGCCTACCTTGGTTTGGTTTTTGAGTGTATGCAACAATTGATAATTCCATTAATTATTCCATTAATTTTCTCATATCCCCATCTTTACTTCATATTGTAATTAAATATCATATGGTTCCTTTAATTTGCATCTTCTTTATTTGTAAATTGACTTTAGAACTGAATAACTTTCCAGCGATTTTTCTATTCATATTCTTGTCCATTTTTCTCCTTTGTTTTCTGTCAACCACTAAAAATATATTACATTATAAATAATAACTGCCATCTAAAATCAAATTTTGGGAGAAATAATTATGTTAGTGACTTTATATAAATTTTTTTGGCCCTCTAAAACATTTACTTACTTAAAAGCATTCCTATGAATAAATACACACACATTTTCCTGGTGTAGGAGGTCCTTCTGTCCATGTGTTGCTTTCATTGGTTAGTAAAGAAACTGCTTTGGGCCTATAGCAGAGCTGTAGGAGAACAGAGCTAAGTGAAGAAAACTAAACAGAATGTTTGGAGGAAGAATGCAGAGTCAGAGAGACGCTATGGATCCGCTGCAGGAGACATGATGAAACTTTGCTGGTAGGCCACAACCTCGTGGTGATACACAGATTAATGGAGATGGGTTAAATTAAGATGTAGGAGTTAGCCAATGAGAAGCGAGAGCTAATGGGCCAAGCAGTGTTTTAATTAATACAGTTTCTGTGTGATTATTTCAGTTCTGGGCAGCCGGGACAAACAAGCGCCCCCTCCTCCAACATTCTCCCATTAGTTACTGGAATTTCAGAAGCTTTAAAAGATACAAAATAAAAATAACTGATTTCCCTCCATGTAAATAAGTGTTAATAAAAAATAGAATACAAACAAAAAGGATTTAAAGAGTGAAAGGGGCTCTGTAGAGGCAGTACAGGGTAAGAGAGATGGAGAAGTGGGAGGGGAGGGCAGACAGAAGCAAGATACACTGAAAAACCACAGTGAGCTGTACAGTTGAGATTCAACACGAGGCATCTGATACACGTTAACAATGGCAATCCCAATCTGAGCTATGATGTAAGAACAAACTGCTTACCTCTCAATAGCTAATTCTTTGTTAGAAAGTTGCTGAACTGTAATCACAACCTTCTTCTCTACTCCTTGCTTTATTTTGAAATAAAATTTATCTCTATCCTTAGGCACAGGACTGAAATATTCAAAAAGAACAAAAATTAGCAATATAATAGTAGAATAAAATAACACAGTCTAAAATGAGAACAAAACAACAAAGTATTAAGCCAAGAACACTATATTCTTTCTTGTTGGTTTATTTATTTCTCCAAACAGGATTTCTCTTGGAATTCAGTGTATAAACCAGTCTGGTCTGGAACTGAGAGATCTGCCTGGCTCTGCCTCACAAATGCTGGGATTACAGGTGTGTGCCCCCATCACCAGGCAAGAATACTATATTCTTAAGTCATGCTGAATCTCAAATAACTACAAGTAGAGAACAGTAAATTTGGCAAACAGCAATTTGAAACTCATAGAAATTTTGAACATGAATTACAAGATCCTTCTAATTTTATCTCTCAATCAAGATAAATGCAGTATTAAAACTATGAAAACATAATATAATTTCAAATTTAGCTTTTAAATTATAACAAATTTTAAAATACTGCTTATTTAATTTTTAAAGACTGTCATATTCTGGTTCAGCTGCTGGGTGGTCATGAGCACCTGTACCATAATTAAACCAAGAAAAAAACAGTAAGGAACACTTTACTCCTTTAAATATCAAGAATTTAAGACTACTTTAAGATGTCCAAGTAAATATAAATAGAAGATGGACAAAAAAGATACAAATCATATACAGAAAGTTAATCAAAGTCTAACAAAGGATAAAGTAAATATTCTCACAATGAACAAATAAAACTTAAAATACAGGTTGCCCTGTCAGAAAAAGAAATATACTTTCAGAAATTTATTTAATCTAACATTCACTTTTTTATTGGTAAAAATACACATTAAGTATCTGGCAATCACTAAAGGCTGAGTGTGGTAGTGCACATTTTAATTCCAGCACGTGGAAGGCAGGGCCAGGCCAGCCTCCATGAGTTTGAGTTCAAGGCCAGCCAAGAGCTATGCAGTGAGACCCTGAATCAAAAGATAAAAAATGAAAAATTAAGACATTGTTAAGGTATATAGATGATTGTTAAATAGGCCATTTTCTATTAATTGCTCACTTTTTACCTGGAAAAAAATTACTATATAATAGAAAAAAGTTAAATGATGATAAAACCGTATAATATGCTAACAGCAACCACTAAAAATATTTTTGGTGAAGAATATTTCTATAAGGGGATAGAGGGCTGGATAAGCAGTTAAGAGCACTTGTTGCTCTTGCAGAGGACTCAGGTTCAGTTCTGACCCGGCATAACACAACCATCTGTAACTCCAGTCCCACTGGATCCAATGCCCTCCTTTGACCTCCGTGAACACCAGACATGTACATTTTACAAACATACTCACAGGCAAAGTAATCATACACATAAAATAAATACATCTTTTTAAGGCTTTGATTTTAAAAAAATAATTTAATAAAAAATTTTTGAAGGAGGAAAAAATGTATATAAATAGCTGTAAAATTTTCCCTTCAAATACAATAAAGGAGAAAAATTAACTAGCTGGGAGTAGGGAGTGACACATTTATAATCCTAGCACTCAGGGATTAGACACAGGAAAATCAGGAGTTCAAGACGAGCTTCAGCTATATAGAGGTCAAGCCCAGCCCATGCTACAATGAGACCTCGTCTCAAAAAAACAGTTCAAAATAAATTAAATAAGTAAATGGAGAATAAATTAGCACTTTTAACAAAAAGTGATTCTCCATGGCTGACAAAATTACAGCCTGTGACCTGTTTTTATAATTTTAATGTTCTATAATATCAGATTCTTTTAATTATTAAAAAAAAGTGTGACTATGAGTGAAGAGTGAGAAGAGTGAACTATAATCATTCACCAGTCAAGTATTTCTGGGCCCATCTAAAGCCTTATACAAACACGATCTAGTATGCTAGTGAATACTGTATTTCAGACACAATGATTTCTTTTCAGATATTCTCACCTAAAGTTTCCTTTTCCATCATCTTCTTTTACCTCCAAGGAGACACTAAAGGTAAATACATCACTGTCCGGGGTCGGGATGATTGAATCTTTAACATCAGACACTTGTCTGGAAGAACGTTTGAATGCAGTACAGAAACTATATAAAATTCTGCTTACCTAAAAAGTAAAAATGGAAATGTAATTAGACCAAAGCACTAAATGAACTGTGATAGTCTTCTCTCCCATTCTGAAAACCTATAACCTTCCATACCCACAATTTTCTTTAGTACAGAAAGTAAATACAGTATAATCAACTCTCAACTATTTGGACGGTATATAATAACATTTTCATTAGGTATGCATTAAAAAGTGGTAAGTACATAACCATATATAGTAAATGCAGACCATCCTAATTCTAAATTATTATACATGAATACCATCATTGGCATGAAATCCAAAAAAAAATTGCTAAAGTATCCCTCAAAAAGCACACTAATTCCATAGAAGGTTTAAGTATATGAAATCAACAGTAATGCATCATTTTACAAACTAAGTTCAAGTATGATGGGTGTTTTTACACCTACAGAGTTAAGATTCACAGTGAACACTATCAATATAAGCCCTAAAGATCTGAAGGGAACTAATATTAAAGAGCTGAAGCTAGGAACTGGAATGTGAGAATGAATACCAGCAGCAGGTTCAGGTCCACTCAGGAATGACAGTGAGTCAGCACTGTTAACTGAGATTCAGAACCTCTCTTACTAACAAAATGCACAAAACACATAACCAAAAAAAAAAAAAAAAAAAAAAAAAAAAAAAAAAAAAAAAAAAAAAAAAAAAAAAAAAAAAAAAAAAAAAAAAAAAAAAAAAAAAAAAAAAAAAAAAAAAAAAAAAAAAAAAAAAAAAAAAAAAAAAACCTTGTGAATCAGAGAGCATTTAATTATTAGGAAATATTTTCTTTGAAAGGTTTTCCCAGATGATGTTATCTAATGAAGACAATGTAACATTCCAAGAAACTGCTTAACTGTACAACACATTTGTCACGGGGGAGACTTATTTTATTCTATTATTTTATATCAAAGCAACTTCTCCCCAGTATGAACAGCAGGGGTCTTTTGGGTGGCAGATACATTAAAGATTGTTCTATTGTAGAAAATAGATATTATTTTCTATCATCAATCAGTACAAATCTCTTATACATACAGCTTCAGATACAGTGAGTTTGTTGACCAACTCAGTTCATACATACCACTCCACTTGATAGTTTGACTAACCTTACAAAACAAGCCAATGGGTATTTGCAATGCTTTCTGTAAAGCAGTAAAGTGACTAGGTAGGGTCTAGAGTTCCAATGACTTTTAAAGGAAGTTGCATTGTTTTCATCAGTTCTCTTTTATCAAAGACTTGTTCTCACAGAGTAGTAAAGAAGAGACTCAGGATCAGTGAATTAATGCCTATGTGTGAACCAAGACTACATAAATATGCCCAAGTGTACTCATATTGAACAAGACTAGCCTCACTAAGAAAGAACTGTTTAATAGACATCTGTCAAATATTCTTGCTTTGTTTCTTTAAACTCTAATATTTAAAAAGTTAATAAAAATGAATTTTTTTCTTTTTTTGGTTTTTTGAGACAGGGTTTCTCTATAGCTTTGTAGCCTGTCCTGGAACTAGCTCTTGTAGCCCAGGCTGGCCTCAAACTCACAGAGATCCACCTGCCTCTGCCTCTTGAGTGCTGGAATTAAAGGCGTGCACCACTACCACCGGTAAAAATGAACTTTTAAAACAAAAATCCAGGATGGTTCAGTGGTTAAGAGCACTTGTTGCTTTTGCAGAGGACTCAAGTTTGGTTCCCAACACCCACGTGTCCTCACATCTGTCTATAATTCCAGTTCCAGGAGATCCACAACCTCTTCTGAAATCTGCAGACTCTTGCATGATATGGTGCACAGATGCACAGGCAATCAGATAAATATAAATATTTGTGAGACAGGATTTCTCTGTGTAGCCCTGCCTGGCTGTCCTGGAAATTGCTCTGTAGACCAGGCTGGCCTCAATCTCACAGAGCTCTGCCTGCCTCTGCCTCCCGGGAACTGGGATTAAAGGTGTGTGCTACCACTGCCCAATTTAAATAAGTATTTTTTTTTAAAGTCAGGTACGGATGGCTCACACCTCTACTTCCAGCATTAGAAGGGCTGGAAGAGAACTGTCACTAGTTGAATGCTAGGTTTGGCTATAGAAACCTGTGTCAAAAAAAGGTAAACTGAACTAGTTAAGTTCACAAAAGAAACTATATTCATTTGTAAATGTCTCTAGGCTACAAAATACTGCAATGAAAGCAAAAATGAGGGTGGAATCTACATGTTTCAATGAATATTCACGAACAAGTCCTCAGTTTCTCCGTTGAACTCCCTCAGCTTCAAGAAACTAAATACTGAGCTACAGCAATGAAGCTACACCCTTTCAGCATACAGCAGTTTATGGTAACATGATTTGAAAAGCTTTCAGTATTTCATTCAGTGTTTTGTAGTATAAAAATGATTTCCAGGATAAATAGTGAAAAAGTTTGAAGCTATTCTATTAGCATTAGGGCACTCTAGTGACTATAAATTATATTTGTATTTTCATATTTATTTATGACTCAGAATTTTTCCCAAAGTGGGAAAGAACTATAAATACAACACTTTCCAAAAGCTATTCTCATCCCTGGGTCTACAATAAGTGTCAGAACTAACATCTCAAACTATGCACTAGAAACACCAAAGACTTCCAATCTCGCAGTCCATCAACACATAGTTTGAACAATAAAAATAGGGTGAGATGAGAGGAGTCAAACAAGGATCCTATTTTCAATACCTTACACTAGGAAACACAAGTAAGATTTTACTGAATATTAACAAATTTCTCAATTTGAAAGTCAAATTATCAATGAACATATTAATCTTGGAAACCGTTTTTAAAATTTTCTTAAAGCAAAAATACTCCTTTAAATAGAAGAGATTGTTAAGCTGCAATTGTAGCTCAGTGGTGCCTTGAGCATAAACAAGGTGCTACAACTGACCTCAGCACTTAAAAATTGCAATTTGTTACTTCAAATAAAATATGCTACTTCATTTTTCTGTTTTGCTTAATTCATATATTCTGGAAGTTATGTGTGTATGTGTGTGTGTGTATACACATACAATCATCCTACATTTTAAAACAAGCTGTCCTCAAACTCTTACAGTCACATTTTGACTACCCTAAACTATTTTTTGATTACCCTAAACTACTTTTCAAATATCAAATCAATTCTTAAATCAACTACTTAATATTTTAACACTAACAGTGCTGTAGAAATATCACTGCAAACATATATAGTTAATATTAGCAGTAGATCCATATTTATATCACAACATTCATAAATATACAGTATTTTAGTTAACCCTTATGATCTGGTATAAACAAGTGAAAATAATAAAAGTAGTAAAGAACTGGTATTAATAAGAAGTAGAGACAAGTCTTTTTCAATGAAAACAATAACTTATTAAACAAATTTTTGAGCATTTTCTGGCACAAAGTAACATTCTAGGTGCTATGAATATACATTGAAGAATATAAAATATATTCAAAAGAATACAAATAAGATGTGTTTATATTGACCAAGAAAGAATCATTAGGTCAGTCAAAATCAGAAATGTTAGCTTAAATTTCAAATTTCACTGTAATGTAGCCCATTAATTTAAATGCCATGTCTCACAAATTGCTATTTCCACCAAAAGGGTTAAAATTATGTGTGAATTCTACAGTCAGTGAATAGAACAAAAGTGATGCAAAGATTAGTAAAGTTCAGAAACAGTAATTACCAACATCAGTTCTTAGAGCACTATATACTATATAAAGTAAATTGAAAATACATACCATAGCAAACACTTCAAGACATGGCACATTATTAAAGCATATGCACACAAAAACAATCTAAAATCGGCACTTGTGTGTGCAAGACAAAGGTTTATTGACAAATAATACAGTAGATATGTTTCCACAGAAAGTATCTGCAGAAAACATTGGACATAAAATTAGGTATCTGCTGCTGCTGGAGGTGGGGATGTGGTACGTAGACATCTGATACTACGGATAACCTACAATCTTAACTATGATAGAGCTTGGGTAACTTTATCTTCTTTATTTCAGTATTTTCCAATTAGTGAATATTATACAGCTAAAGTTCAAATGATGCTGTTAAGTGACAGAGGTACATACTTAAATATATTTTCTTTTTCAAATATAAAATTTTTCCATTAATATTCATGAAACAATCTATTCTTTAGAAATAATATCAAGAAATGTTCATTCAAATCTTGCAGTGGTAGCACATGCCTTTTACTCCAGCACTCAAGAGACAGAGGCAGGCAGATCTCTGTGAGTTTGAGGCCAGGCTGGTCTACAGAGGTAGTCCAGAACAGCCAAGGATACACAAAGAAAACCTGTCTCAAAAAAAAAAAAGTGCTGGGAGGTGGTGACCTCCCAGCACTTGGAAGCAGAAGCAGGTGGCTCTCTAGGAGTTCAGGACAATCTGGTCTACAGAGTGAGTTCCAGGACAATCAAAGCTACACAGGAAAACCCTGTCTCAAAAAAAAAAGAAATATTAAAAAAATGAGACAAGCATGTGATCAGGTATATTAGCACATAGTTTTAATCCCAGTACTTGGGAAGTAGAGGTAGGCAGATTTCTATGGGCTACATAGTGAGTTCCAGGTCACTAAGGGCCATCTACTGAGACCCTATCTAAAACAACAACAACAACAAAAAAGCTTTTACCAATTTTTATTTAACAACTTGCAATTTTACGACTTGCTCAAATGCATTATCATCGAAAATGGCCAAAATGAAGAATTTTAGGAAAAAATTACTATACAGCTGGTCATGGATACTTATAAATCCTATAACTAGGAAAATTGAGACCACAGGTATATTATACCCTCATATACATATATACACACACAAATGAATACTTACAGGGACATACACCATACTCACACACAACTGGGAAGGGGTGTATCTTATTACCTATGCCCTTTAAAGTATTCTTTTAAAGCTCTCTGTACCATATCCACAAAGATACAAGAAGCATGGGCATCTCCTTATCTTTTTTTCACTACTTCTGACATTTTGATTTGTCTGCAATACCTCAGCAGAAACCTTGCATTATTCTCCCTGTACAAAGATCACAGACATTAAGATACATCTGGTTGGACTGCCCAATTATTTCGTCATATGTTACAAAGATTCAGTCCAATCAGGTCCTACAGAAGACTACCCAGGACAATAAGTCAAATGGATCCTGATATCACAATGTCCAAGAGAGTCATCACTCTTGCTGGGAACCCTTCTCCACTGTTTGGTATCTGCTGCTTGAAGACATTCATTGTGAAATAAGAGCATCACAGGAACAGCTGGTAGAAGACATGCTGTTATTGCTTGAGGAAGTATCTGCTTCCCTGTCATAGAAAAACCCTTCAGGTATCATCCAGGAACCTTAGGGAGAAAGAAAGAGAAAAGAAATTAATTAATGTCATTGCTACACATCATGCATAAGTGATAAGACTATCCTTTAGTCCCTAAATTCTTTGTGCCTACCAAAAAGGACTCAAATAGTATTTGTCCCTTTACCATACAACATGGAACCCCTGGGAAACAGATAACTAAAAGATTTCAGATTAATTTAAAGTGTAATTACATTATATTTTTTATTTTTTTGGATAAAGCAAGAAAGATGTTGACAGATTATGTAAAGACTTGAGTAAACCACAAGTATAACTGAAACAGAAGCTATACATCTAATAAATCTACTTTCAAAACACAATGAGAAACAAAAGCTTACATTTATGTTTTACCTTTATTTAATTTTATCTTTTGTTACATTATTTCTCTCCTTTTTCCCCGCACCCCTCCCCCAGTGGTGCAGGAGAATTGTCTATTTTCTGTCAATCATGTTTTAAATAAACACTGATTGGCCAGGCACAAAGTATAGGTGGGAAAACCGGACAGGAAGTAAAGGTGGGGCCAGAAGTACTACTCTGGGAAGCAGGAAGCTCTCTCGGCATTCCTCCCCAGACCACAGAAGAAGCAGGATGTAACCTGCCCCGCTGAGAAAGGTACTGAGCCATGTGGCTATCATAGATAAAAATGATGGGCTATATAAGTTATAAGAACTAATACGAAGCCTGAGCTAATGGGCCAATCAGTTTGTAACTTATGGAGACTCTCTGTGTGATTTTCTCTGGGGCTACATGGCTGGGGGACCGGGCAGGACAGAAACCCTGACAAGCAGGCCCTTCATACTACACCCCCGTGTGTGTGTTGCACATGTGAGTAGAAGGCAGAGGATAGGTCCATCTTATAGGTACCAGAGATCAAACTGAAGTAGTCAGCCTTAGCAGCAAGCACCCTTATCCACTGAGCCATCTCTTTGGCCCCTACTTTTTACAATATTTAAACAAGAAAATTGTTGCTGAAAATATATAGTGCTTTTGAGCTAAAGGCTTCAATTTTAAGCCCAGCTCTTTTATCCATTCTCTTTGTCTTAGATCAAGCAAAAGGTAGCCACACAAATTATCATCTAAACCAGAACATTTTTGGAGTAAATATAAAGGTATTAGTAATATGCCTGGACAACAAACATAAATTAAGGCTTTTCTAGGCAAATATAAAGTCAGTTGTCTAAAAAAATCCTACCCATACAAACCATGGGATGTTATGAGCATCAATCAAGTAGATGCTTCATACAATGTCTGGCATAAGCTCTCTATATACACTGGGTTACTCAACATTTAGAAATTTTCTCTCTCAATAAGGTTTAATAGCCAGAGTCCTGTATTTCCTTTTTCAAACAATATATTTTTATCAGCAATGATTGAAAATAAAACACTTTCAAAAATGTGTTTTTTAAAAAACTAATACATGAAAATCACTTTCTTACAACCAGCAATACACTGTCTATAAATATAATAGACAGCAGTATCTCCAAAATTATCAAGAATTTCACACGTTTTCCCATTGACCACCCAACTATTAAAAGCTCTTAAACAAAGAACATCTCCTACATTCATAAATAAATAGATGCTATAATCCCCAAAGAGAGTTGCATACATACCATCAGTTACAGAAATGCTTGCAGTAAGGTTTCTTCTCAGTTTCCTCGTAGGGCAGATTTCTATCTCTCAAGAAGCAAGTTCTTCAATTCTTCAGAGTTCATCCCCTTGCTGTTCAGCACCAGTGATCCAGTAACCATACAGGTGCATTAAGTGACAGCTGTCAACATGAAATGCCAGGACTCTACCAATCTGTTTCCCCAACTCTGCAGTGGAGTGTGTAAGGATCGCAAATGGTCCTCTCACTCACAAAACCCATGTATTCTTTCAACATACTTACATTCATGTCTAGATACACTATTAGCACATTTGGACCAACTCACTCTTGTCAACCACAGTTTTTCAGAAAGTAGTGAGTATATATTACAGACTTAAATTTTAGAAGGAAACAGATTAAGGCTTTACCTGAAAAAAGCAATATTAACAACTTGAAGTTTCATTAAGTCATGAATTCTGGCAGAGAATTTCTATAGTTACAATATAAATTATATGTTTTCACATGTTTATTTTAGTATAAAGCAAAATAATTACCATGGCATAAGAAATAGCACACCAATCATATTTTGTATTAAACTCACAAAGATCTATGTTTCTATAAATTCTTGTGCTGTGGTCATAAAAGTGTCTATAATTAAAATTTTGTGTATATGATGCATGATAAATAAAGACTAAAATGGTGCTGCTTTTAGTAATTTCTGTTTACAACTTAAATTTTAAAAAATGAGCATACCTGAAAAATTGTTCATACAAACCTACTTTTCAAAACCTTTGAAATAGATTCAAGTACTAAACTAATACAATTTGTAGTGCAGGGACAAGTCGATAAACTCAGAAAAGAATGCATTTGCAGATATTTGATTCTGAACTTTTACTCCAATGAAAAAATAAATCACTAATTAATAATAATTGCTAAGAATATACTGACATCTTCAAAAGACAAGTTCCCCTAACTCTATGAAAGCATCTGTATTTTTTTACTGGGCCAACTCAAAAATGAATTCAAGGCTTAAAGTTATAAACAGGAATCATCAGTGAAATCAAAAGAGATCTAAGAAATAATGTCAGTATACTATGTAAGTGAAAGCATTACACAACTATCAAGCCCAGCAGAAAATCAGGCACTGAAGATGCATTTTTTAAAAACCATTTGGACAAATGAACTTAAGCAAAACAAGAAGAGTTACAAAAATACTCATCCTTTCTGAGCATAAGCAAACATTACAATGGTAGGGTAGAAGGACAATTTCCCAAGTGGCATTTTCTACTATGCATGCTCTACCTACAATATCATGTTCATACACAAAGCACAACATTTACAGAGCCTGTCCTAGTACAGAGTCTGTCCTGGAATACGCTCTTGTAGACCACGCTGGTCTTATCTTGAACTCACAGACATCCACCTGCCTCCCTGGTGCTGGTATTAAAGGTGTGTGCCACCACCGCCCAGCCAGACTTAGCTTTCTATGAGGCCATGCCAATGCAAATATTAACATGGTTGCTACAGACTCCAAGTTTATATAATGTCTAGTTTATATATGTCTTTCTATGACAGGGAAATCAAGAGTTCAAAAAATCCTAATTTAACTCAAGAAAATTGTTAACACTATATCATACTTACTGCCTCTTTAATTTCACAGGAGAAAACATGTATCTGAAAGTCTTCTGAACCATGAGAACTCTCTGTAAATGCAAAGCAGTTGCTCTCCGTTGTCCCATCATGCCCACGTGCACAGAATAGCACCTTATAAATTGGGAAAGATGCTATCTCCACATTGCTTGACTGGTCTATGATTCTGAAATAATAAAAAATGAGATAAGGATATCAACTATCAAAAAACAAACCATACCAATATGACATAATATATCTATCTTAAAATCCAAAATGGTTATTAATACAAATAAATGAATTGTCTTCATGTTACTCAAAATCTTATATATACAAACACACATACAAAATCTTTCATTTTAACAATTTCTTCATTCTTGTTTCCTATGAGCCAACTCACATACTCACCAAAGTCAATTATATATATAAACTATATTATTATATCTATTCCATATCATATATATATATATATATACACACATCAATCACTCATTCCAAGTTTTTATGTTATTCTGTTAAAAGCAATGCCAGTAAACGGGAAAAAGACATCGAAGTAGGAGGATTGTTGAAAAAAAAGGTTTCAGCAGAAGAAAGGAGGGGCTAGACAAGGATAATAGAGGATGTGTGAAAATACCCAAAACTCAGCATATACATGCAACATATTGTCAAAGAATTTTGGGTGTCTTTTTGTTTGTTTGTTTGTTTGTTTGTTTGTTTGTTTTCAAGATAAGGTCTTTCTATTACATAGCTATGGCTGTCCTAAAACTCACTATATAGACCAGACTAACCTCAAACTCAGATACACCTGCCTCTACCTGGGATGTTCACCATGAGCACACCCATTAAAGAAATTTTTTAAAGAAGCATTTTTCAGATCACTAGAAATAAAGGTATGTAAAGGGGGAGAGAAAGAGAAAGAATAGCACAGATCATTCCTAGAAAGTCCATTTCTTTTTTTAGTCCTTTCTTTTTCTCTGTATGTACCTGTGTGTATTTGTCACAGAGGGTTTGTATTTGTAGATGTTTGTGTGTGCAGGTGTAAGCGTGTGTACAATACATGAAGAGGTCAAAGTCGGCCTCAGTTATCAATCCTTAAGAGCCATTCCATCTTATTTTCTTTGTTGTTGTTTAGATCTTTCCCAGCTAGAGTGGCAGTCAACAAGTCCTATCAATCCTGTCCCTCAACATTGGGGTTACAAGCATGTAGCCACACAAGAATTTTTTTCTTTTAACTTTAGTGGTAATACCTCAAACTCAGGTCCTCTGTCTTGTACAGTAAGTGTTCTTGCTCCCCTTGTTTGCTGAAACAGAATATCTCACTGGGACCTGTGGCTAGACAACAGCAGCCCAAAGACCTGCCTGTCACTGCCTCTCATTTTGAAGGCTTGGAGACAAAGGAGACAAGTGAGAGGGCCTGAGTTAGACATTTAGGAAAGAAGAGAATCTGAGTGCTGCGTGGCCTGGGCTTGCGACGCGGGTGCAAGAGAGGTCAACAGGTAGCTCCAGAAGCTCCCACAGGCTAGCCAGCAAGCCAGTCTAGCAAACTTGGCAAATTCCAGGCCAGTAAGACATTCTGGCTCAAAAAATTTTAATTTAAATTTTTAGAAGGTAAATAGTGCCTACAGTAAATACCACCAGTAGCTGTCCTCTGCCTCCACAGACACCTACATGTCACCACACATATTTCACACAAAGAATATATTAACACCATGTTTTCCTAAGACACTAAGAGCATTTTTATCAAAACTTTGTATATTTAGGGGCTGGGGCTATGATTCAGTGGTCAAGAACACTGGCTGCTCTTCCAGAGAATCAGTTCATTTCGACATGGTAGCTCACAACTGTCTGTAACTCCAGTTCCAGGGGATTTGACACCCTCGCAGACAAACATGCAAACAAGACACCAATGCACATAAAATAAAAGCAAACAAATCTTTTTTAAAAATTGTAAATTTACAATGCTATTAGTAGGTACTTAGCATTTAATTTACTAGATTAATAATTTGAAAATACCCTCTGCAAGCAAGAACAATTTCTAAGCCTAAATGTAATTTTTGATTCCCATTGTAAGTCTAGAGAGTGTATGTGAACTCACATTTGAGTCCAACATTTGATTCATAACATACTCACCACCACTCAGAATACTTAATTATACACTAAGAAAAAGAAAGCTTACCTCACAGAACCTTCTGGAACATTGGGCACATACAGTGTAACAGCAAAGGGGTACTGACTGGAAGCTCTCATGGTTGCCATTGCCCGTAAAGCTTCTACTTCGCTACGTGGGGAAGAAACTTTCATAAATCCTAAGTAGGTCAGTTTGTTAAATAGAACACTGTCTTCTTCAGGAAGTCCACTTGGAGAAGACGGTCTGGGTTTGGAAATTTCTGAAAAAAAAAAATGAAAACAAGTCACTAGTACGCATTCCTAAAACAAGTCATTGCTTTGTTTCCCTTATCAGTGTCTCACTAGCTTGTGTAAACTATCAAGTTTTCTAATGAAGCTGCTTTTCTTTCAATTGATTTTGATGATCGCTTCACCCAATTTTCCTCTCTATATAATGACAGGTACAGGGAGCAGAGTGAGTACATTTGTAATTCTACACACATTTTTAAAGAACTCATTATTGTTAGATAATATCTATCTGCATGTAAAAAAGATAACAATTCATTTTTAAAAACTATAAATCATTTAAGCCATTGTTTATTTGAACTATAAATATCAATATTTAAATTATTTTAGTATTAGTATTATATGCACATATGTTGTTATGCATTTCTGTCATCTTAGACATATGAGACAATAAACAAGGTCCTGTAGTAAAAACATTGTACATAGGGAAGCTTACTGACATTTCTGCAACTGGATTTCTAAAAATGAAGTAAAAATTTTATCTGTGTAACAAAATATTCACAACTATAGATTCTAAGCACAAAACAATATAGATAAATGGATCTAAAAAATATAGACAATAAAATTAGTAAGCAAGACTTAAATTATTACAAATATGAATAAGGATTTTAATTTTTTTAACAAAGTGAGTAGAAAAATAAAGGGATAACTAAAATATTCTAAATCTGAGTAAAATGGGATCTAAAAATGAAACATTCTCTGGAAGGTTATTAAGCAGGAGATTTTTTTTCTATAAAAGAAAAACTGTTGCAGTAAATTTCTTCAGCTGAAAAAAAAAAACGACCTGAGAAGGAACTGAAAGCACCCAGAAAGACACTACTCAAGCAGGAGACAGTATGCAAATGACTAACACTTTGTTAAGTAAATTCCAGGAATACAGGACAATTAATGTGGAGAAGAAAGAGGTTTAACTAGCAAGAGTTTAAATGTATTAAGTGTCTAAATTGAAGAATCTCAATGATTAGTCCAGCAGTGGTGGCACACGCCTTTAATCCCAGCACTTGGGAGGAAGAGGCAGGCAGATCTCTGTGAGTTCAATGCCAGCCTGGTCTACAGAGCAAGTTCCAGGACAGCTGGGGTTACACAGAGAAATGCTATTTCAAACACCAAAAAAAAAAAAAAAAAAAAAAAAGCTTTCCGGCTTTCCTTGCCAACTCTCTGACATTTGTGGTGTGGGTATATAGGGGTATATAGACATGTGGCATGTACTTATGTTGACACAGGCACATATACATACACACACAAATCTTTTTGTCAATATAAAGGCAATGTTAAACTAATATTTTTCTAGTTTTTGCCTTTTTTTATTTGTTTGTTTGTTTGTTTCTTTATTCTTTATCCCATTTCCTCATATCATCTTTAAGTATCTGGTTCATTACCTGTATTGGATGGATCCAAAACTAACTGAAGAGATGGCTTATTTGTTTGACCGGCTGGAACATCTCCAAAGGAGTAGTCTGAAATCTCACTGGAACCCTGACAATCAAGAAGTAGGCTGCTTTGTCCTTTCTCAGAATCTCTCAAAATCTCTTCCATCGCTTTTTCCAACTGTTCATCACCATTGGAAGCTATCTATAGGTAGAACAAGACAATTCTTTTTCAATCCTCTTAATTATGGGGCTTAATTCATTAAAAATATATCATTTTGAAAAACTAAGATCTAAAAATTCAAATATATAGTCAGTAAATACTGAGACTTTACCCAGAGATACCTAATTTCACATATCCATAACACACTGAAATCCTGAATGATAAAATCAACTGAATGAAAAGGGGCTTATTAGTTACACAAAAGGATTCTTCACAAAACACTGCAGGTACTTTCAAATTACATTTGATACAAGATCCTACTGATACAAGACCAGTGAGATGGCTCAGTGGGAAAAGCAATTTCTACCTACAATCCAGATTCCTTGTGGTCAAAGAAGAGAACCAACCCACAAAAACTGTCATTGAACCTCCACACAATATACTGCATGACACACATGCCACATATACACACACACATCAGAACTTAATTTTATGTGTTTTAAGAGGAAAATGAATGTTTAAATATGGTATATTGTAAATAATATTTAAACAATTATATTTCTTAGCATCATCCTATAAACATTTTTAATTTCTTTATAAATTCTTCATTAGCTACCAGAGTGATGCTAATTTTGTTAAAGTTATATTTCTGATTCATTGATACATTCTGATATCATACTTAATATTAAGAACAGTCATAAATAAAATAGCACTTGGTTATTTCCAATCCTGCTTACAAAGAATGGTTACCAATTCCCATATACCCAGGTTCGTTTGCTTTCTATTCTTTGACTTACAAAAGGCAACCCAAAATTTAAAAGAGAGAGAAAAGAAAAATATCCAAATGAAAATTAAACTGCCAAAAATATAATATATACACTTTTAAACTAATCAGTCAACTGCTAAACCATCTACCAGATTCTTGCCACATGATTCAAAACAGAAAAATCTTTCAATTAAATAAAATTATGTAAGATTTAACCAGTAAGTTTAATTCACATATCACTTTTTCTCTAATTTTCCTTCTATTTTTTCTCCTAGAATTTCTTATTAGAAGGTAAATAACCAAAAAAGAATTTTAAAATAAAGAAGTTAAAAATCAAACCAAATAATTAGCCCCTGGATGATAAAGCATTAAATATTTTTATTATTATCAAGATCATCTAAAAGAATCAATCAAACACTGATTTTTATTATTCAGGTCAGTACTTTAAGAAACCCTTCAGTTTTCATCCTCACGTGTGCTCCAAATAGTTGAAAGGAAAAAACAAATTTAATGAAAAATGGTACCATATTAGAAAAAGAAAAAACAATACCTTCAGCCGTGGCTTTCCATCATCCTTTGTAGAAGTATCATCTGCATGCTGAGGAACCAAAACAAATTCTTCACTGTTCTCTGTGGCCACAGAATCAGATGACCCACTAACCTTCTGTAATGAAGCTCTGACCTCCATTTCACTTCTGCAAACGTCTCTTCCCACATCCACCTGGCAAAACTAAAGAGTACCAAAAAAAAAAAAGTTAACCTTGATTAAAAACAAACTAGTTTAAAAATGAACTAAGAAAACTTTATACGACGGTTCATATAAAAAAAGAATCCTGGCATAAATTGTCTACAAATTAGGGGGCTGTCTTCTTGGACTAGGTCACACAGTGGAAATGCATTCTCCCAACTCTTAACTTTCAAACCAAAAGGATAGTGTTACCTGAAAAACACAAACCAGCCTTATCTCAACCAAAAAATTTACCTCTGCTTAACTATTTTGCTAAGAAATACTGGAGGTTTTATTCATTTGTTTCAACAAACGAGAAAGTAAGCAAGTGACTAGAAAAAATCTGAAAAATTCACACACACACACACACACACAAACTGTACATGCCTGTAATCTCAGCTACCCAGGTCTGAGACAGCAAAAGCCTTTAAGCAGAGTTCAACACAGCAAGAAAGAAAAACATAGCAAAACCCTGTCTCATAAAATATAGATATTCAATTATTTTAGCAAATCCAAATGCTTTAAAAAAAATTATCTCCTAAAGGCCAAGTACTATACTTTGAAATATTTGGGAGATCACTGAAACTGACAAATTAATAAAAATTCAACACCCTAAGACATGTCTTTCTTTTCCAGAGATACTAATATTTAATAACACTCAAAAGATTTTTCATACATGGTATTGATATACCAAGTTCAATCTCAATAATTAAATACAATGAAATTCTCTTGATAGAGCTACAGTTTCACAGAAACTCAAAATTTCTAGACGTTCATACATTCATTCACACAACTAATTCTGACTAAGGATATTATAACCTACATAACAGACATTGGACCTAATCCTGGGTTACACGCCTGAAGAAGGCTGGACAGGTAGTCACTGTCCCAAAGTTTAAATACTAGAGAAGGAAAAAAGAGCAGGAAAAGGAGAGGGAAAGGGGAAAAAAGAGATGGGAAGAGGAGGGAGGGAGAAAGAGGGCACAAGGAAGAGGGAGAGAAAGAGAACAAGAGCGATCATTCCCAATATAAAAGTTATAAAGAAAGTAAAACAGCAAATGACAGAGGAAATGGCACAGAGCGCAAGAGTAACTTTAAGTAAGTTGGTAGAAAAAGGAACTTTTAGAGGTAAAACCTGAAAGACAAAAAAGAACCTTAAATTAAATGACGTACACTGTCAATACATGGCAATATGACGAGGGCAGGATAAGCAGGCTGACCTAAAGAACACACGACCCTGCAATCCATGCATAATCCATTAAAAAAAAACAGAAATGTTCTTCCAAATACATCACTTTTCTCTGCGCAATATAAATGTGGCTGCAATATTCCACTTTGACAGTAGGTGGCACTAAAAACCACTAAGCTAGACACACAAAAAAAGGGGGAGGGATACAAGTTCAAATTACACATTTAAAATTTACTTTTAAACTTTTTCAAAAAAAAATCAAAATTCCCATGAGTACCCACAAAAAAAGATTATACTCCTCAACCATCTGTCATGTATTGCTGTTAGATAAGTAAACCACTTCTCTTTGTAAAGACCCTTCGTTTATTATGTTCTGTGTTTATGAAACTCCAGCATGAGTTTGTCTTGTCTTTTCCTCTGTTAAGCTGAACTTTGAATCCTTACTTGCCAAAGCATCACACAACCCAAGTATCAAATGTGTGGTCAATCGTTCTCCAAGCTACTGTTTGTTATATTTTTCTACCTGACCTCTAAATGTTGGAAGTTCTTTTCCCTTGCCAACTCACTGTAGGCACCATCTCACTAGGCTGAATGAAAAGCTCCCATGCGTCTCTATGCTCACAGTCTCCCAGATTTCTATCCCAACACAAATATTATCTCTCATTTTCTAACTCGGAATCTAAATCCCTTCTTGTCATTTCCAAAGAAGTTTTATCAGTGTCTTTAAGTCAAATGTGACCAAAGAGAATTTTTCTTTTTCTTTTTTTATCATGTGTTTTGCCTGCATATATGTTTGTGTGAGGGTGTCAAATCCTCTAGGACTGGAGCTACAGACAGTTGTGGGCTGCCATGTGGTTGCTAATAATTGAACTCAGGACCTCTGGAAGAGCAGCCAGTGCTCTTAACCACTGATCATCTTTCCAGTCCACCAAACAGAATTTCCAGTGAACTTTCCATCACTGTTTCTCATCCATATTTCTTGTTTTAGTAACTAAGCCACTTTCTACCAACTTAATCAAAGGAAACTAGATGTCATCCTTACTACTTCACTCTATATCAGCAGGTTATGGTCAGTCCCTCTAAAACAAACCCCTCCTCTATCTACTTCCAGGAAAATACTTCCAAGAGAAGAAAGAGGATATGTGAGAGCATACATAAAAATTATATTCAACTTAAACTTGAGACTAAAATCATTTTTGCTATAATTCAAACAGAACCCAGCCTTACTAGGCGCACACTCTCTGATTAGAACACCTTAACCAAAGTAAATTCTTTCCCATGTTACAGACCTGACTCTCAGGACTACCACACACCTACTATTCACTATCATTCATGCGTTTAACACATACTCCATGAGTCCCTACTATGCACCAGAAAATATACTCATTAATAAAAGCATTGTCTCTATCTTCATAAGGCTAACATTCTCATTTAAGATACAATCTAGAAAAAATAAATCAAAATCACACCCTGATATAAGTACTACAAAAGGTGTATGAAAATGCTACAAGGAAACATATTACTTTGTAAGCTAATTAGAAATTAATTCATTTTAAAAGTAGGTTCTTTTACATTGCTATATTTCAGTGGCTCCACGTTTTTCATATAGTTGTATCCTGAAGTCTCTAACTCTGTGAAAATAAACTTTCTCCCAATAGATCAGAATTTTAAGCTGTTTTATCACAATTTTAAGCAGTAATAGTTAAAAAGGCCTGTCATAAATGTATAACATATAAGTGGATGATAGTCCTCTTTTATCATTTACTACTATAAAATACAAATAAACCTATAAAATGTTAAAATTTATCAAAACACAGACACACAAACATTAACAGACCATACACAATACCATTTCAAGAGAAATGTATAAACACAAAGATTCAATTATCATAAGTGTGTAAAATGAACTGTAGCACTCACTATAAACATGAATAACTTAACAGCCTCCTATTGGTATAAGAATGACTTCTGTGAATGTGAACTAATCATCTTCATGTGAACAGTTTGTCTCTGCAAGAAACTGCATACGGTATAAGATGTGATCTCCCAACCTTGTGCCAGATGTCAGACCAGAAGCTACCCCCATGTGACCAAATTAAAGAGAAGAATCATAGCAAGAAAAAACACTCTATTCCAAACAGAGAAAGAGAAGGACGGGTGTCAGAAATTCACAAAGGACACCTCAAATTCAAAAAGGACACCTCAAAAGTTCAGGAAAAACAGGCAGGTGCTCACAGAAAAGAAGCCAAGATGATTAGCACAGCTCCCTAGAAAGAAGATGGGAAACAGGAAAATCCTCCAGAAAGTTCAATACTAGCCTAAACAAAGGAAACACAAGAGCCCACAAACTCAACAGATGCTCCTCAGTGGCCCAAGTACACACAGCCTCCAACCCACAGGAAGCTGCTCCACCACCTCATCTTCCCTTTCTTGTCCCCCACCCCACCCATTGGTATTTCCCGTTTCTTTTTAATAGATTTTTAACAGTAGTTTTGCTTCCTTATAGCTTTAAAAATGTTTTATTTACATTTTTTTCATTATTGGGCCATCCTTTTGCTTTTCTTTCCCCTGCCCACCATGTTTATTTTTCTCTCTACTACACGTTCAGTAATTGTTACTGTTGTTTTTCAAAAACAAACAATAAACCTCTTTTCATTTTTATTCTTCTTCTTACATTTATCTAATTTTTTCTTAACATTATTTTTTTTTCATTTTCAGCTTTTCTAACCTCTTGGTCTTTTCTCTTTCACTCTAAAACATCTTTCTCCAACCCTTGTTTAACTTTGATTTTCTATTTTTTTCTTTCCCTTCCTTTCTTCATCTTATTCATTTCCTTCTTACACAATCTTAAATAATTTTTAACATCAGAAAACATTTTTACTAGTTGACTTTAATTGTAAACTTGACACAGCCTAGAATTGTAGCACAATTAATAAAAACCCAAAGACAGAAATTGGGGTTTAACCTGAAGGTCAGAAAACTAAAACAGCCAGCCACTGGCTCTTACCTCTACCTCAGTCCAAAATGGTCATCCTACCTCCAGGAATCTCAGAACGAGACTGTGTGTGAGAGCTGTCTCCTCCCATCTTACAGTCCTCTCTAGTGCTGGGATAAAGGCCTTGCACCACTACCACCAGGTTTCTATGGCAAACTAGTGTGGCTACTGGGATTAAAGTGGTATGCCACCACTGCCTGGTCTATAAGGCATCACAGTGAGGCTGTTTTACTCTCTTCAGGGAAGCTTTATTTATTAAAATACAAGTGAAATATCACTACATAGAATCATCTGAGAACCCTTGACTGAGAAGTTAAATAGATTAGACTGGCCTGAAGGCATGTCTGTGAAGGACTGTCTTCATTGTTACTTGACATCGGAGAGTCCAGCCCACTGTGGGCTATACCATACCTATGAAGATGATCCTGGGCCGATAAGAAAACTAGCTAACCATGAACCTATGTATAAGTAAGCCGGCAAGTAGATTTTTTTCCCATGGATTCCCTTTCTATTACTTACTTGAGTTCCAGCCCTGACTTCCCTCAATGATGGGCTATGACCTACAAATATATGCCAAATAAACTCTTTCCTCCCCTACGCTGCTTTTTGTCAGAATGTTTTTAATCACAGCAATGGGGGGGGGGAACAGGACTAGAACACTATTCTACATTAGTATTCCCTTGGGTTATGGTCACTAATGATGTATAAGTGGCTTTAATGGACATTAAGTATATTTCTGTATCTTGCATAGTTTGACACTATTGCTATTATAATTGTTTCCTTTTCCCTAAGTGATAATAAAGAACAAGGTCTCAAGAGCAATAAAGTCAGAAGAGGTACTGAAGCCTACACATATGCAAATCACACAACAGACACCAAAAAAAAAATCCTCTAAAAGAATTGAGCTACTGGATTCAAAGATACTAAAAATGGGTAAAAGACTAAGTGAAAGGTCAGAAATTTACTAGTAAAAATGATCAGTGACCTCAAACAAGATATAAGCAAGCAGATGACTATAATTCAGGCAATGGAAAATAGCAACATGAGGGGAGGAGGAGGGGAACTGAACCAAATGGATGAAAATACAAACAATGTAGGTCAAAGACTAAGAAACAGTAAACAAAAGGGGGAAAAATCTGCCACAAAATTGAGATTTAAAAACATATATGGGGCTGGAAAGATGGCTCAGTGGTTAAGAGCACTTACTGCTCTTCCAGAGGTCCTGAGTTCAATTCCCAGCAACCACATGGTGGCTCACAGCTATCTATAATGAGACCTGACGCCCCCTTCTGGTGTGCAGGCACCCATGGAAGGAATGCTGTACACATAATAAATAAATCTTTAAAAAAAAAAAACATATATGTAAAGAAATGTTAGAAGTGGAAAACTCAAGAAATCAAATAAAAAGCACAGTGGAGGCTAGCAAGATGATTCAGCAGGAAATGGCAACTGCTGCAGAGCCTGACAACCAGAGTTTGATCCAAAACACACAAAGTGGATCAGGAGGCCCAGTTCCTGCATGTTGTCCTCTGACTTCTACATGAACGCTGGTCAAGGAAATAATAAGAAAGAAGGTAAAAAAAAAATAATAATAGTAGAAGAAGAAGACAACAACAATGACAACAGCAGAAAGCAGCACCAATCAAGTCAACCAGGCAAAAGAAAGAATAGCACCAGGAATGGAAAACAGGATTGAGGAAATCCTACATTCAAACATCAATAAAGAAAAAATAAGAGCTACAACACAATTAAAGAGATCAAAGAGAATTAATATTATCTCTTAATATTTGGTAGAGACCTGGTATTGTGGCATTATGCTAATACTAAAACTAGATTACAAGAAAACTATAGGAAAAAAGCTCCACCTGGGGCAGAAGCCAGGAGCAAATCCAGCCCTGGGAGCCAACCCAGTCCTGGGACACTGATTGAGCCAACGACATGACTCAGAGCCCGCGACCTCCACCAAGGAGAGAACAGGCTCCACTAGGAGCAGAAGATAGGAGTCAACCCGGTCCCGGGACTCGAGCAGATCAGGATTGACCCAGCGACCAGATCCAGAGCCAGCGATCTCCACCAGAACAGGTCTAACTACAAGCCAGGGATATCTACAAGAGGAGATCCAGACCAAGATTTACAGAAACAGATCAAAGCCAGCAGCCTAGACCAAAGTAGGCTTGAGACAGCAAACTCCAAGAGAGCAGATCAAAATACGGGAACACCAAGCTACCTCCAGGAACAGGAATAACCAAAGAAGTAACTCGAACTGGGACACTGACTGTACCACTAGGAAAACCATCTTAGCTTTTGATCTACTGACACATAGGAAATTATTCAACAGAATCTTAGACACCACCATCCACACCTATTAGAGGAAAAGATGAGAAGAAAAGGTAGGATCACAAGCTACACCACAAAGAACA